>JAQZBX010065887.1:0-16214 GCA_029593785.1 Cabassous unicinctus
GCGAACCCGGGGCCTCTCATATGGTAAACGGGTGCTCTATCCATTGCGCCACACCCGCTTCCTGCCGTGAGGTTGCTGCATCAGCCCACCGCACCGCTCAGGCCGGCGTGCCCTCACAAGGAGGCCTCGGGACGCGAACCCGGGCCTCCCATATGGTAAACGGGGGCTCTATCCACTGAGCCACACCCGCTTCCCTCTGACTTTTCTTTATAAGGCCTCCATTCATCAGCTTAAGACCCACTCTCATTCACTTGCTTAATGAAAATAACATCTTCAAAAGGTCCTATTTACAAATAAATTCACACCAACAGGAACACAGATTAATCAATGAGCTGTTTGGTGGAAATTCTTGAAAGTCAGGCTAAGTTGTGATCGGATTTGATACTTAATGGGTGGTTGCAGTACATATTTGAGTAGGAGAAGTTCATGCAAAGTTAATTTTACAAAGATCGTGTGAAGTTTGGATTTAAGAAAGATCACTCTGCCAAAAGAATAGAGGATAAGTTGGAGTTAAATGAGACTCTAAGCCAGGGGTTCTTAACAAGAGTTCATGAGCTTGAATTACAAAAAAAAAAAAAAAACAAACATTATTCTTGTGGGGACGTGTTGGTGCGGGTGTGATATATTTATTAAATAATACACAGTATAATGTGGACTTATTGAGGGGTCCGTGGTTTTCACCTGAATGGCAAAGTGGTCCGTGGAACAAAAAAGGGTTAAGAACCCCTGCTGTAAACTGTTGCAATGGCCTAGGTGACCTGATTAAAGCTGAACTAGTCCAGTGGGACTGGAGAGAGGTTAGGCGGATAAAATACCTACTGGAAGCTGAGAGGATAGATAGAGCATGGAGACTGTTTGGTTTGGAGACAGAGGAGGGGAGTGAAAAGGACAAAGTTCAATCTCTTCCTTCTTCCTGCAAGACTGTGACTCTCTCCCAGGACATCAGGCTCAATCAGCAACTCAGTTCTTACCTGTCACTGGGACAGCACCGTGCCTTGCTGTGGTAGAAGAAGCCTTGGGAACTAACGACGTCCTGTTGCTGCCACTGACAGGTAACATTTTTCAGGTCCAAAGTGAAGCATTTCAGTCCAATTTCCACTGAGGTCAAAGAAGGAAGCCCCATAAGGGCCATGTGCCTCTACTCTATAGAATATCCAGATCATATATCCAGAACATTCACTTCTATTCTCTGTTCTCTCCCTGACCATAGTTTATCCTGCCCAGTGGCTAGTTTGAGGTCATCAGGTTCCCAGAGCCTCTGTCTCCAGCCCAGGCCTCCATGGAGATCTTTTCTATCTCCTCCCCATCTTCCCATTCCTCCCCTCCCCCTGCCCTTTTTTTTACTCACCTGCATCCCCAGGCAGGTCTACCGACACAGGGAAAGACCAAGATCCCCAGGAGCCATGGAGGGAAACCCCATCAGGCTGGCTGCGCAGCTGGAACCAGTAGGAGTTACCAGGCTGGAGCCCTGAGATGAGGCAGCTTCCACCCATCACTGTCAAAGATGGAGCCTTGGGAGAAGAATCCCAGCCTCAGAACCTGAGCCTGCCTCTCAACCAAGGCAGCCTCCATCTCTTATATCTGAAGCCCCATAGCATCCCTGTGGAGACAAGCCCAGCTCCTCACTGGATAGTTATCTATGCACACAGACTGGGAGTTAGATTAGTGAATTCAGGAGTACCTGGGTTCACGGCATTTTAGGGAAATCTCCATGTATTTGGAGGCCTGAAGGCCTGCAGTTTTGCTAAATGTGAATGACCCAGTGTTGGAGACCACTAAATAGTGATGGCTCCTGGGGACTAATCACAGCCAATACTAACTCCCTGAGGCCCAACCTCATCTAGAAATCCCAAAGTATGGCCTGACCTTTCCTGGGGTAAAGTGGGTATAAGGAATAGGAGATGGAGCAGAAGAAGGCTAGAATACTTCTCTAGTTGGGGAGGTCTGTCCTGGTCCATCCTGTTGGGGCATTGTGGGCCAAGTACATGGAGGCTGGTCCAGAGCTGGGGCTGGGTTTGGTTTCCGCAGACCTGGGCAGCAGGTTTCTGTGGAAAGCAGCTGCATGACTGTGGGACCAGTGGAGTTCCTGGGATCCTTGGGGCTGTAGCGGAGCTCGTGCCTCAGGAAATTACTGATTTCAGGAGCTGGGGCCTCCCAGCTGATCAGAAGTTCCCCTGGCTGGCCCCCACCTTTGGCCTTGATGATACTGGGGGGAGCTGGCAGGCCTAAGGGCAAGACAGGGCATGTAAGGACTCTCTGAGCCCCACAGTGTATGGTTCAACCAATGGCTTCTAGAGAGAGGTGTTGGAGGCTTGACTGGGGACAGTCTCTGGGTTCAAACAGATCACAGGCCATAAGGAGGCCATGGTAGGGAGGCTCCTTATCCTGTTGTCCTTTCCTCATGAAAGCAGTGACTTCATCATAGTATGTTTTGTTAGACTCTGTGCTCCTCAAGAGCAGGGCTCTGCTCTTTTCATCTCTGTATCCTCATCACCTAGCACATCATCTGGCACATAGTAGGTATTCTATAACTATTGAATGAGTGAGTGAATATGTTAATGATGGGAGGTCCTAGGGTGTCTCCAGTTAGCAAAATGATTTGTGGGATAAATCTAGCTCTGGATGTCATGGCTTGGAGGAATGATCGGGGGTCTTGATGAACCTCTGAAGTTCTGGTAATGGGGAGTATCCAATCCATGTTGTCCTCAAAGAGGCCAGTCTGATTCTAGGAGCTGGACCGGGGAGCAACAAATGGAGGGGCCAGAGTGACAGGAGGGTTAGCCTTACCCACACTATCCACAAAGAGTACCCGCTGGGCCAGAGTCTCGTTCAGGATCATATTCTTCACCCAGAGGTGCAGTGGAGAGAAGAGGCGTACTTCATCCTGGGCTGGAAACTGGCATACGTATCGGGTTCCAAAAGAGGGTACACTCTGGAAACTCAGGGGGCAGGCACGGGGCTTCTCCCTGTTGGCATAGAAGAGGTGCTACCTATATGGTTACCATGTTCAGCCTGGAGGATCCGGCCCTGGGCCCATGCCCAAAGTCTGTTTCCATTACTGCCATTTTTCCCTCAATGCTTGGGATGGATGGGCTTAAAGGTTATGTAGAAGCTTGTGTTGGGCCCACACCCACCCAAGACATAGCTGCACATTAAGTTGACTACTGAGGGCATGTATTTGGGACAGTCCTCTGAAAAGGCCACAGAGAGGAAAGATAATAGAGTGGGACTCGGCTGACCTAAGTACAGGGACAGATATATGGTGAGGGGGGCACAGCCCAGTACATACCCTGGGTAGGCATACAGCAGCTGGTATTTACCATTAAGGACCTCTGCCTCTTTCTCATCCCAGAAGCAAGTGAGATCCTCATATGTTCGGGAGAAACAGTTCAGAGGCTCTGAGTCTGAGGCCAGCAAGGAGGCATCTGGAAAACAGCTGGTAAGTTGGGCTATGGGTCCTCTCAGGCATGCTTATGGGAAGAAGTAGGAGTAGGATCAGTGGGAACCCTCCTACTCTTCATCCCCTCCCAGGGCTCCCTCTCCCTGGGCATAGGTTATCTCCACCCTCCATACACCTCACCTTGGCTGGTGACTTGTGCCAGGTTTTGAGGGGCCAGGAGGAGGCAAGAGGTGAGCATGAAGAGGGCCCAGGAGGGCATCTTCTCCGGCACTGTGTGCTTGCCTTAGCCCATCCTCCCCTCAGGAAGCTGGGCCCCAATCCTCTCCCGGGCCTGCCCCGCAGGTTCCTGTCAGATACAGCCCCACGTCCTGTCCCTGTCCCTGCCCCCATGGGGCCCATTCAGACTACACTGGCATTAGGGGCCAGGGGAGGGGGAGTGGGCAAGAGGGTAGGAAGAATTTGAAGAGAATATAGGCCTTTTGGTGGGAGGGAGATAGAGGTTACATTTTTGACTGTTCACCAAGAGAAGAAAAGGCCTCTCTGTGTGTCTATGTTAACTATAGTAGAAGGGTATAATATTAACAAGAACAGCAAAATTTACTGAGCACTCACTGTGTTGCTATGTGTTAAACACTTTATTGACTCAGCTAATCTTCACAATAGTCTTATTATTCCTATTTTAGAGATGAGGGAACTGAGGTGCAGAGAAGTTAGATTTGTCCAAGGTTGCATGCCTACTAAGAGGTAAAGCGCAAATGGTCAAATTTCAGAATCCAAACACTTAAACATCTATGCTACTGGAAGGTGTAACCTGCCAAGAAATTACTCTTTTGCCTTGCAACTATGACACAATGGTGAGCATTTCTACTTCAATAGGGTCTGTGCCTTTGTACATAAGTAAATACATTCTTCCTGGAACTAGACATTCCCCCTCCATTGTGGGTGGCCTCCACAGCTGCCTTTAACCCTTCACTGCTCAAAATGTAGTCTGTAGACCAGGAGCAGCAGCATGATCTGAGAGCTTGCTAGAAATGCAGTCTTAGGCCTCACCCCCAGACCTACTAAATCAGAATCTACATTTTAACAAAATCCCCTAGATGATTTGAATACACATTAAAGAAGCACTGGTGTGTATTACTTTTATCTGGTTTGCTCAAAATCAGGGGATGGTTGGTCTCAGATCTCCAGCTTGTGCTCATCTTCTTCACATTAATAGCAGAATAGTGGGTATATTTTCTTTGAATCCCAGCCTTCTCCTGTAACTATGGGTGGCTTTTTATGCCAACTCTTAGGAACTCTGACTCTTGGGGGAAGGGTGCATAGTCACATTAACCCCCACATCCCCAGCTGGGGCTCCCACTGTTGGCTATGCAAAATGTCCTCAGTGTCATCTTCTGAATGAGGTGTGAAGTCTTAGTTTCTCTGGCACCATTACTCTACAGATTTCCTGAGCCAGGTTTGCCCTTGGCCCTGTCCAGATCTCAGGTTACAAGGACCAGCTTCCTCTGCCCAGGGGTAGTGACTCTGACCCACTTTCCCAGTCAAGGTTAATTTTAAAATTAGTATCTCTAGCCATGATTTCTCTGGGTTCCAGATTTGGATAGCCAATGGTCTACTTGGCATCTTGCCCACTGCTATAAATGACACCACCATCTATTCAGTTGATGAAATCAAAAACCTCAGTACTCCTTAATTCCTATCTTTTCTTTTACCAACATTCAATTCATTAGCAAGTCCTGTCGGATACTCTTTCATAATGTACTCTGAATGTAAACGTTTTCACCATCCCTTGGCTGCTACTACCCTAGCCCATGTCTCTGTTACTGCAATAGCTTCCTAACTGGGGTCCTTGCCTCCATTATTACCCTCTTCAGCCCATCCTCCACACAACAGCATGATATTTCTAAAATGCAAATCAGATTTTTTCACTCCCCTGCTTAAAACTCTCCAATGGTTTCCCATTGCACTTAGAATAAAATCCCAACTCCTTCTAATGGCACATAATGTCCTGCCTGATCTGGCCTCTGCCTACTTAAATCTCATTTCCTACCACTTTCTTCTTCACTTTCAACCAGCTGCAATAGTCTTGTTGTGTCTCCCATCTCAAGCCTTATCATACCCAACCTTTCTGCAATATTTGACATTGTTCCTTGAGGTCTACAATGTCATACTCTCCTGGTTTCCTCCTACCTCCTATAACATTCCCTCTCAGTTTCCTTCTGTGATTCCTCTTTCTCCAGATGTTGCTGTTCCCCAAGTGTCCTGGTTAAACTCTTTATAGTGCCTGAATGATCTCATGGCTTCAATTCCACCTGTATGCCAGTAACTCCCAAGACCTTGAACTCCAAATCTTCAGTTCCTTATTGGACAAATCTTCAGTTCCTTACTGGACATCTCTGTTTATTGTTGTTGCATAGCCACTTCAAACTCACCAGCTCCCAAAGGGAACATTACTAACTCCCATACACCCTTTCCAAACTTCTATATCTCACCATAGGCAACCTGATCATCTAAGCCTGAAACCTGAGTTTTCCTCAAATCTTCATTCTCCCTCCACTCCTGCATCCAAGTCTTTTCCAAGTTCTGTGGCTTCTTCGGGGAGGCAGTTTAATAGTGGTTAAGAGCACAGAGCCCACAGGGGCTTGTCTGTCAGAGAGTTGAGATGGGGGCTCTCTGCTGCTGTGTGGGAGGTGATCCAGCTGCTTGTCCCTGTTTATTTCCCATTTTTCTTTGCTGCCCTACAGCTGGCAGAGGTTCCTTTTCCAGTCCCTCACTTCTTTAGAAAACCAAGCAGGAACTGGGACAAGCCTAGGGAAAAGGAGGCCACTTAGGTCCTCCTTCTGTGGCCTAAGAGTCCTGCAGGCTCCTTAAGGTACAGCTCAGTTCATAAGGCCTACATCCTGTTGGGCTATAAGGCCAAAACCCTGGTTTATAACAGCCTGGGTTTGCTCTCTGTGCAGCCATTGCTTAGAGAACTCAACGGTTGATGATTGAGAATTGGCTTAGGCAGCAGTGTGTTGTGAAACTGGCTCTCTGGAAACAAAACAAAACAAAACAAAACAAAAGCCCTGCTTTGTAGCATGTGCTGTTTATTGCTTTCTATGGTGTAAATATTCCTACCATGCCCAATTTCAAGCTACCAACATAATGTTTCCAGATTTCCCAACACTGCCTGCCAATTTAGCCAATCAAGAAGACCAGAGTAGGTAACACTAGGCACTAGGATTCTCTATCTCCCCATCTTTTTTTCCCCCAACATTGCCAAACTTCTTTCCAAAACAAATGTTCCATTTATACTTTTAAGCAATGTGTTAGAGAATTATATTTCTCCCCACACTTTTGTCAATGTTATTTTAAGTTTGCTAATCTGATAGTTGGTGTCTTCTTACTTAATGCTTTTTCTGCAACTGAAATTTGTCTTTGTTTTTCTCCTGCTTAGAATGATTTCATGGTTCCTCCTGATTTTCTGGGCCAATGCCATCTCTTGATGCTGAAACACAAGGTCTTTAACACCTTGACATATTCCCATTCCTGGAATCCCTCCCTTACTATGCTTTAGTCACTTTTCCCTACACTCAATCCCCTTTCCAATGCCACAGGGCCTTGTTTCTATTGCTTTCCCAGACACAAAACCCTCCCAACTTAGCCTATTGGAACTTTCTTTGTGATTCAAGACTTGTCCCCAAGTCACTAATTATTGAGAGTCTTTTCTTATCCCTTAACTAGTCAATAATGGATGGAAAAAGACTACTTTAAAAAAAGAGAAATGCTATTTCACATTCCTTTCAGAGCCCCCATAGCTATTTTGTGATCAGAAACAAATTGATGGGCCTTTTTGTTTTATTTTTTATTTTTATTTTTATTTATTTATTTATTTTTATTTATTTATCCCCCCCTTGCTGCTTGTGCTGCTGTGTCCATTCGCTGCGTGTCTTCTCTGTGTCTGCTTATCTCCCCCTTGCTGTGAGGTCTTGCTGCATCAGCCCATGGCGCCGCGCGAGCTGGCCTGCCCTCACAAGGAGGCCCCGGGAAGGGAACCCGGGGCCTCTCATATGGTAAACGGGGGGGAAGGGAACCCGGGGCCTCTCATATGGTAAACGGGGGCTCTATCCACTGAGCCACACCCGCTTCCTGGCCTTTTAGTTTTAAAAAGAAGTGGGCCTCTGGGCACGGCCTTGATAGGAAGGAGTTAAAGAGCTAAATTTGCTGAATATGAAATTGATGGGAAATTTGGAGTGTATGTGATAACTCCAGTGAAAGAAGAGGAGGGCTAGTAAGTGAAAGACAGCAGCCTGAGAAGAAGAAAGCTTAACCAGTGAGAAATTCCAGGTAGAGGGACAGGGGAAAATTTCAGAACAGAGATGCTTAATACCCAGTTTTAAGTTTGGTCCCTATTCTGTGCATGCTTAGCCCAGCTATAGCATCCCCAAACATTCAGTAAAAGTGTTATACACTAAAACTTTGTATTCATGGTGCTTTAGAAACAAAGGAGGTGAAGCAGTGACACCTGTGGAGTAGAGAGAGGTTGGCAGCCACAGAAAGTGAGCAGTCCAGTGATCAAGAATTTAGTAAGAGCAGGAATTCAGATTAAGAGATGATCTTGAGGGTGTAAACTCCTGGGGAGTCCTTGTAAAGACAGAGGAGGGTAAGGGCTTCTCAGAGGATATGCAATAGGAACTGAACAATTCTATTTAGTTATAAATGGAAAAGGTGACCCCAAAGGGCTAGAGACTTTGAGGACATTTGGGTTGTATACACATGATCTTTCCTTCCTCTGAGTCCCCACAGAATTTTGTACCTCAGTTGGGATACTTTTATATACAAAAACTGAGGCAGGTTCGTATAGGAAAAGATGGAAGACCCAGCAGAAAACATAGCTGCAAGACCCTGCCCTGGAAACCTCCTGAGGTATCCCACAGTACCCTGACCATGAGAATTCCATTTGGAACAAGAATCCCATTTGGAACGAGAATCCCATCTGGGGTCAAGGGGAAGCCCTGGATATCTTCAAAAGGTCTCACCTAAAAGATAAAACAAAAATCAAAACAAAACAACAACAACAAATACAAAATAATAAAACAAAACAAAAGTTCTCACCATTGGCCCCCTGAGAACTAATAGGTGGGGGCAACCAATCAGAATAGCAGACAGCTGGGGCCCCTCCTCAACATTATGAAGAAGGAGGAGTAAAGATTTTAAAAGGCCTAACCTGGGGCCCCCAGGTGCGCGGCTTACCCTGTAGCACGCCCATGGTCCTTACATCTGACCGTGTACGTTTCTCATTTTCTTGTTTCTTAATAAACTCTTACTCCTTTGCCTACCCTATGGTGTGTCCTTAAATTCCTTTTTGCAACATAAGCCAAGAACCTAGAAGCCCAGAACCCAGAGTCTTCCTCCAGCAAAACCATCCTATGCCTCCCTGCTAGATAGACAAGATAGGAACTACCCCGGTAGGGACTTGTTTTAGTTTCCTTGGTTGCTCAAGCAAATACCATGCAATGTGTCAGCTTAAACAATGAGAATTTATTAGCTCACGATTTTGAGGCTGGGAAAAAGTCCTAATGAAGGCATCGTCAAAGTGATTCTTTTTTCCCAAAGATGAGCTTCTGGGGCTGGCTGCTGACAATCCTCGGTCCTTGGCTTTTCTGTCACATGGCAATGCACGTGGCAGCCTCTCCTGGCCTCTCCCTTCTCTTTTGGGTTCCATTGATGTTCAGCTTCTGGCTGTTCCCTCTGTGGCTTTTTTTTTCCCCTCCTTTTTTTGGTCTGAACTTCATCTGATTCATAAAGGACTCCAGTAGTAGGATTAAGACCCATCCTGATTGGGCCGGGCCACACCTTAACTGAAGTAACCTCATCAAAAGGCCCTACTTACAATGGGTTCACACCCACAGGAATGGATTAAGTTTAAGAACATGTTTTTCTGGGGGTACATACAGCTCCAAACCACAGCAGGACTGTCTTAATTCACTCCTCATGGGGAAAAAGGCCTGTCTCTTCCTCCCTGATTCTCTACCCTAAAACCAGCACAGCCACCATTAATGAACACTCACTGCTTGCCAGCACTATGCTAATACATTGCCTTATTTCATCTCACAGTGACTTTATTACTGCCCTTAACCTCACTTTATAGAAGAGAAAAAACAAGGCCTAGTGAGTTGTCCAAAGTCATTATTAAGGGGCAGAGCTGAGATCTGAATTCAGGTCTGTTTGACTCCAAAGCCTGTTCTTATAACCACTACATAAATACCTTTGACCAAGACCCGCTATACCCATTTCCTTCATTTTATTCATTTACTTAGCATTTATTGCAAACCCATTATGTGCCCTGAACTGTGCCAGGGCCTGGTTTGAGTCTCTCCCACAGGATGCGGCTGGGCTTAAAATAGACATTAGGAGAGATTTAATTTAAGTACATGGGAAAAGGATCAGTGGTTGCCCAGCAGTAATCCCGGTCCCAATTTAGTTAGACCTTTGTCCTCTGCCCTCCATGACACCTCCTGGCTCCTGAGCTGCCCGTAGGCTCTTGGGCTCTCCCCAACCCCTGAACCCAAGACCAACTGGGGAAACATGAGGACCAGCCCCACCACAGCCAGACTCTGGTTGGACCACCCAGGGAGAAAGTTGGGGTGAGATAAGAGGATGCACAGTCTGGGAGGAGACTGAGCTGCCCAGAGGGCTGTGCAGGAAATCACCCCTTCCTTGCAGGACCAGAGGGGAATGACTCAGGGCTGACTGGTGGGAGCTCTGTTTTTGTGACCAGGTTGAGTTGCAGCAAGGCCTTTTGCAGGTTTGCCTTCCTCAGCTGCCTGCCAAACAAGATCGAGATATGTGCCTCTCAGCTTTTCCTCTTCCCTTTTCCATCATTTCTCAGGAAATATGTTTGTGCTGCTGGGTGGTCTCTTGCTCCACCTCCTGCTCAGCCCAGACCATCTTCTGTGAGAATATGGCCGTCCAGTGAAGCAGTGAGAACTGAAGCTAGACCTGGTGTGGGACAGGCAAGGCTGAGAATCTGTAACTGTGCTCTGTAGCTGCAGTTTGCTACCTTGATTATAATGGAGATTTGGGTCCTTACGGTGCCTCAGCAGAAATGTGAGGATCTTCTGTTGTGAGGAGGGTGCCTTTGGAGTGGGCCTGCCCTTAGCACAGGACCTGGCACTCACTATGTGATCTGGCACTTCTCTGCTACCCCAGAGAAGAAGCATGGCATTGTGGCTAAGAAGTGGACTCTGTAATGTCTCTGAACTTTTTTTTTCAACTGTAAAATGGGGATGATAATAATAGTACCTACATAATAGGGTTGTTGAAGATTAAATGAATAAATAGGTGCACAATATGTGGAACAGTGCTTAGCAATTAAGTACTACGTAAATACTCACTTTTTTTTTCTTTCAGTGACTGGCATCTCCATCAACCCAATCATCTAAACAGAAGCTTAACAGAAACACTCCAAGACTCATGTGCACTGCAGGAATAGCTTCTCACCAATATTTTTCACCTTCACTCTTTAAAAAAAAACCAATTTTATTGAGATATTATTCATATACCATACAACTCACCCATTTAAAGTGTATAATTCAATAGTTTTTAGTACATTCACAGATATACACAACCATTAATACTGAGAAAATTTGGGGTTCTTCTCTGCCTGATGTTCTTCAAAGATCAATTCCTGAGACACTGGGGTTTCAAAGAGAGAAAGAGGTTTTATTGCCAGTACATAGCAAGGAGCTCAGAGGCCTAATGACCTAAAATCTGCCTCCCTGAACTTCTGTAATTCTGATTGTTTTATATTATCCTATTTTAGCAAGTTTATGCTAATGAGTAATTGAGGTGGGGCTGGCTCAGTTTCCTTCATTAATAAACATTAAGGGGCTGTCTAGTGATCATAAGACTTTAAAGTTGTAAAACAGGATGGGAGTGGATATAAAACGGGGACGAGTCACAAGGTCTTAAAAGATTATGATAGATAAAGGTTATGTAGTTTTACAATCATTATCAGAGATCAAGGTATCTGGATCCTAGTTCAGCAAGTTTCAGTAATTTCAGGTATTTACTCTTACAATATACTAGAAAGTAAAAAGTCATCTATATAATGATTCAGTAATGATAATTATTTGTTAATTCTTAACCCTTAGTTACACCTTCACAATTTTAGAACACTTTCATCACCTTAAAAATAAACCCTGTACCCTTTAGCTATAACATCTCTATCCCTTTACCCTCTCCCCACCCCTATCCCCAAGCAACTCCTAATGTCTTTCTATCTCTAAGATTTGCCTATTCTGGACATTTCGTATAATTGGAATAATTTATATGAATCTTTTGTGACTGGCTTCTTTCACTTAGCATAATGTTTTCAAGGTTCATCCATGTTGTAGTATGTATCAGTGCTTCATTCCTTTTTGGGGTGGGGTAGGCAAGGGAGTAAAGAGTTTATTAAGAAAAGCAAGAAAATGAGAAAAGTACACAGTCCGAGGCATGGACAGCGGGTGTGCTGCAAATGAGATGCATGCATGGGGCATTTTTAAAGTCTTTCCTCCTTTCCCTTCCTAATGTTGAGGGAGGAGCTCCAGCTGTTTGCTATTCTGATTGGTTGCCCCACCTGTCATTTCTCAGGGGGCCATTTTTGAATGTATCCAGGATTTTCCCTTGACCCCAAATGGGATTCTCATTCCAAATGAGATTCTTGTGGCCAGGATCTCATGGATCCCTCAGGAGGTTTCTGGGCAGGGTCTCACTTCCATGTGGTCTGCTGGCCATGTGGTCTGTTGGCCATGTTGTCTGTTTGGCCTTAGCTGTGACCCAAGTCTTCCCTTTCCCTATACTAACCTGCCTCAACTTCCCCCTCAGAGACTTTACACCCTTATTCTTAAGGGGGCAATGAAGGGCGATAGTCATTCTTCTGTAGCTACTTCCTGCTGGTTAGGTAGAGTAGGCCCTATCTGACAAGGTGCAAAACCCTCTGGCTATTCTATTGCAATTGAGAGAACCCAGGTCCAGCACCCTGTTTGGAAATGGATGAAATCCTCGCATGACTAATAAGGCATTGATTCAGTCCTTGTTGGGTGTCAGGGAGTGTCACTTACCTCTCAATCTCCTGAGTTGGCTCGACAAATAATTTTAGTAGAAAGCTCTGGGTTCTGGGCTTCTAGGTTCTTGGCTTATGTCACATAAAAGAATTTAAGGAAATGCCATAGGGTAGACAAGGGGGCAAAGAGTTTATTAAGAAATAAGAAAATGAGAAAAGTACACGGTCCAAGGCATGGACCGCGGGTGTGCTGCAGAGTGAGATGCTCATTCCTTTTTATGACTGAATAATATTCCATTATATGGATATATCACATTTTGTTCATCCATTCATCAGCTGATAGACATTTGGATTGTTTTCACCTTTTGGCTATTGTGAATAATGCTGCTATAAGTATTCATGTACAAGTTTTTGCCTAGAAGTATTTTCATTCCTCTTAGATATGTACCTAGGAGTGGAATTTCTGGGTCATATGGTAACTCTTTATTTAACCATTTGAGGAACTGACATACTGTGTTTCCAAAGGGGTGGCACTATTTTACATTCCCACTAGCAGTATATGAGAGTTCCAATTTCTCCACATCCTTGTCAACACTTATTATATGACTTTTTGATTCTTGCCATTCTAGTGGGTATGAAGTGGTCTCTTGTGGTTTCGTTTTGCCTTTCCCTGAGGACTAATGATGTCAAGCATCTATTTTTTTTTGGCTTTTATAAAGGGTGTTTATTTGGGGTAGAAGCTTACAGTTACCAGGCCATAAAGTATAAGTTACTTCCCTCACCAAAGTCTGTTGCCACTTGTTGGAACAAGATGGCTGCCGACGTCTGCAAGGGTCCAGCCTCCCTCTTCCTCTTTAGGCTCCATGGTTCCAGCTTCTTCCAATATCATCTGTAGCCTGGGATAAGCCTTGCCTCTCTCCCAGGGCTTGTTTCTTTCCAGGCTCAGCTGTTCTGTTTTATCCACAAGGTCAGCTGTAGACTATCAGGCTCTCTCTTCCCAGGGCCTCTGCTGTGTCTATGGGACTGTCTCTATTCCTCTGTGTTCTTCTGCATGTTACTTCCTGGGGCTCCAGCATTAAAACTCTAACTAATTCCCCTCCTGTGGGGTTTTCCCTGTGAGTCCCTGCCCACCAAGGGACTGACGTGGCCCAATCAAAGCCCTAATCATAATTTAATCAAGTGAAAGTGAAACCTCTGAGTCCAATAAAATATAATATGCCCAGAGGAACAGACCAGTTTATAAACATAATCCAATATCTATTTTTGGAATTCATTAACAATATCAAACTGCCGCACCCTCCTAGGCTCAACTGCTGCTCTCAGCCTTGCCTGCTGGGCTTGCCATTTGTCTATTTTGGGGTTGTCCTATTCTCAGATCTGTCAGAATTCCCCTTACTTCCCTCAGCATCCTCTGGCAGAGATGCAGATCTTGAAGCTATTGGTGGTTTGCCCCAACTGCTTGTATTTGGGGGCTCATGGGGATACCTTGTCACTTAACCTTGTTGTAAATGTCATCCATAGGTTTTTGTGTTGTTTTTTTTTTAAGATTTATTATTTATTTATTTATCCCCCTCCCCGCCTTGCTGCTTGTGCTTGCTGTGTCCGTTTGGTTTTTTCTGTGTCTGCTTGTCTCCCTTTGTTGTGTCATCTTGCTGCGCCAGCTCACTGTGCCACACAGGCCGGCTTGCCTTCACCAGGAGGCCCCGGGAAACATGTCAAGCATCTTTTGATGTGTATTTTGGCCATTTATATATCTTCTTTGGAGAAATGGCTATTCAGATTCTTTGTACATTTTTAATTGGGCTGTTTGTCTTTTTATTATTGAGTTATCAGAGTTCTTTATACATTCTAGATACAAGTCCCTTATCAGATTTACGATTTGCAAATATTTTCTCCCACTCTGTGGGTTATCTTTTCACTTTCTTGGCAGTGTCCTTTCAAGCACAGAACTTTTAAATTTTGATGAAGTCCAATTTATCCATTATTTTTCTTTTGTTGGCGTTTTAGTTTCCTGCATGCTGAAACAAATACCATATAATGGGTTGGATTAACAACAGGAATTTATTGGCTCATGGTTTCTTGGGATTGGTATCTTCTGACTGACAATCTTTGGGGTTCTTTGGTTTTACTGTCACACGGGAATGCACATGGTGGCATATTCTCCTTTGTCTTCTGGATTCTGTTGACTTCCAGCTTCTGACTGCTCCCCATGGCTCCCGTCTCTATGGCCTTCTCCAAAAGGCCTCCTGTAATGGGATTGAGACCCACCTGGTTCACTTAGGCCACACCTTAACTGAAGGAACCTCATCAAAAGGTCCTATTTATAATGGATTCATGTGTACAGGACTAGAGTTTGGGACCTGAAATGCCTTTTGTGGAGGACATGACTCAATCCCCAACAGTTGGTATCATATCTAAGAATCCATTACTACATCTGAGGTCCCAAAGATTTACTCTGATGTTTTCTTCTCAAGTTTTATAGTTTTAGCTCTTACATTTAGGTCTTTGATCCATTTTGAGTTAATTTTTGTATATGGTGTGAGATAGAGTTCCAACTTCATTCTTTCGAATGTGGATATCAGCTGTCTCACCACCATTTATTGAAAGACAGTTCATTCCCCACTGAATGGTCTTGCCACCCTTGTCAAAAATCACTTGATCATAGACGCATGGGTTTAGTTCTGGCCTCTCAACTCTAATCCTTTTATCTGTATGTCTATCATATCACTACCACACTTTCTTAATTAATATTGCTTTGTAGTAAGCTTTGAAATTGGTTTGTATGAGTCTTCCACTTTGTTCTTCCTTTTCAAGATTGTTTTGGCTATTTTGGGTCCCTTGAAATTCCATATGAATTTTAGAATCAGCTTGTCAACTTCTACAAAAAAGCCAGCTGGGTTTCTGATATGGATTGCATTGAATCTGTAGATCAATTTGGGAAGTATTGCCATCTTAACAATATTAAATCTTCTCATCCATTAACATGAGATATTTTCCATTTGTTTAGATCTTTAATTTCTTTCAACAATGTTTGGGATTTTTCAGAGTATAAGTTTTACACTTCTTTTGTTAAATTTGTTCCTAAATATTTTATTCTTTTTTATGCTATTTAAATAGAATTCTTTTCTTAATTTCATTTTCAGATTGTTCATTGCAAGAATATAGAAATATAATTGTCTTTTGCATGTTAATTAGTATCCTGGATACTTGCTGAACTCATTTATTAGTTCTAATAGTTCTTTAGTGGATTCCTTAGGACTTTCTATATGCAAGATCATGTCATCTGTGAATAGAGATGCTTTTATTTTTTCATTTCCAACAAGGATGCTATTTTTCCTCTTGCCTAATTGTCCTGGATGGAACCTCCATTACAATATTTGTCTTGTTCCTGATCTTAGAGGTAAAGCATCCAATCTATCACCATTAATTATGATGTTTTTGTAGGTGCCCTTTATCAGCTTGAAGATATTCCCTTTTATTCCTAGTTTGTTGAGTGTTTTTATTATGAAAGAGGATTTAATTTTGTCAAATGCTTTTTCTGCATCTATTGAGATGACCATGTGGTTTTTGTTTTTTATTATATTGCTATGGTGTGTTACATTAATTGATTTTTTTTTTTTTTTAGAATAACAAAAAATATTTTACTGAAACATAAGATTTACAGAAGTTTCCAGACAAGCCATACAAAATAGTCACAAGCTTTTTTTTTGAAGGGAGGATTCTACACTTGACAGCAAAGTCACAATGTTATTAGTGATGGCTGTGATGTTTGTTTAATGTTCC
>JAQZBX010065888.1:0-16218 GCA_029593785.1 Cabassous unicinctus
GATAAATGATGAGAATGGGCCAGCAATAAGTACAGATGTTTTGAGGAAATGACATTTCTACTTTAAGACAAAAGGATTTGAAGAGAGAAACCAAGACCAATAACTGTGTTTTAGGGGAGAAACCAAGTCCTGAATGGAGGAGTGATATTATTAATGAGACACAAATTATAAATTGTCAACAGCAAATTTGGAATATGTAGGAACTGAAGGAGGCCACGTAAAGCCATCAGATATTCTCAATAGATGGAATCTTGCTATTTAGGAATAATGTTAAAGAATTAGATATTTCTTTGCATACGCTCAACAATAATTCAGAGACCAACTTTCATCTGATTATTCCTGGTACTTTAAAAATAAAACAACATAAAAGGAAGTATATATATTTTCTCATAAAAATGAATATGATAATTAATATTTGTATCTGATGTGTGAAGATATTTTGATTTAATCTGCACATTCAATTCCGTCAAATTAGTATAGGTTATTTAATTGAGGGGAGTAGACTAATCATTGTTGAAGGTCCATTATGAAGCATACACTTTGTTAGGTTCTTTGCATAGTCTAACACTCTTAAATCTAGTAGCACATATCATTAGATAGCTCTTTAAAATGAAACTAGTGATTTTATATCATCACATAACATGCAGAACTGTGTGGGAGAGAGTGTAGACTACACTCACATAACTATGGCCCACAGTTAATGGCAAAGCCCCAGGATGCGTTTATCAATTGCAATGAATGTGTCACACTAATGAAGGATGTTTATGTAGGAGGGTGTGGGAGGTGTGCGGAGTAGGGCATAGGGGAAATTCCTATATTTTTTGTGTAATATTTATGTAATCTAAGCATCTTTTAAAAATTTTTAAAAATATATTATTAAAAAGAGAGAGAATGACAAAACATCAGGAAAAAAAATAAAATGAGTTTATACAACAATCTCGTGTATTTTAGACTCTGCCTCCTTTACTCTTCCACTTCACCTACTGTTTCTTAGCACAGTAAGAAATATCCAAACACTGATGAGTTCCTTCACTATTTTGTAAAGATTTTTCTTGAGGCTTTCTTCCCTGTTTTGGGAATTTCTTCTTTCTTCTCTTCAGCTCTCCCTTGGCATCAGCTTCCCAGATTATTTGTATTTTCTTATTCCTCTTGTGTCAGGGAAAGCCATCTGATACTCTCATTTCCACAGATGTATTGCCCTTAATAAATATATGTATATTTTAAAAATGGAATACAATGGGCTCAAAGAATGAATCATTTATGGTTGAATTACAAAGAATACAACACATGAACAAGAGTGATGAGTGATATTTGGATGAAAAATAAGCAAACTCAACTATAGTTGGACCCAACATTCTATTTGGGCATGAAAGTAGCACAGTGAAGAACTAAATATTATTTATTTAGGGATTTTTCACATTATTCCATACTGTGTTCACATATATTACTTGAAAATGTAATGAAAAAATGGCCCTGTGATCAATTAAGTTTAGGAAATTTTGACTGATTTCATATATAAAATAAGCATTTCTCAGTGCTTTCAGTGTGCCAGAAAGTATAAGAGACTGGATGTACAATGTTGAAAATTACATACAAGGGTTAGGATTATGTGGAACTTAAAGTCTGGTAGAGAATAATAAATGAGTAAAAAATAAGTAAATAGTATGATTTTGTTAGTGATAAGTATGATAAGAAAAGGTTGACGCAGAAGACAAAAACTGCATTTTAGTAGTTGTTTGAAACACAGCTAGAACTTTAATTAGGACCAAATTTAATGGATGGCATTACCTTTTCTTTTTTCTACAGTTAGGTTTCCTAAATACATGCATTTGCAACGGGGATGATGTTTATCCCAAGAGGGTAAAAATTGGCTCTTGGTGAATGAGCCAATTTTTACTGTTTTACATATAAAGCACAGATACATATAAACAACATAAATAGGTATATAGTATATCTATGGTATTAAATATTCTGAGAGGGTTGATTAGGAAAAATATCTAAAAAGACTCCTTATGGTGTGATAAAGAAGCGATGGTTGAGAAAGACTGCCCTGACACGTCTGAATGTTTAGGCAAGAATGTGGAGTAATTTCAGAGTTATAGAGGTCAGCTGATCACCTATGAGGATTATATTCTGTAAACTTGAGAATCTTCTCTCTCAAGAGAGTTCTTAGGATGTTAGGTCAAATGTGTCATTGAACCAATTATAATATAACCTGTGAAGTATATTGTAAATATAGGGTATTATTTTATTATTGAAGGTAGAAAAAGAATGAAGGATATAACCCCAAATATTTTTAAATTTTAAACACATTATTTGAGAATATTATTTGTTATGAACAAGAGACAATTTAGTTTTATTTTTTCTGGCTGAAATACATGTTTTTAATCTTTAGTAACCGTAACTATCCTGTAGTCAGATTGGCATAAATTTAATAATATTCTTAAGTGAAATGAACACTAGACTAAGTGATTGAAAAATTCAGTCCTGCTACTTCCTAGGTGTCCAAGAAATAATCATATTGACTTTTCTTCACCCATATGATCAGGTTGATGGATCATTGTGTGGCTATTCTCTTATCAAAGGACACAGCTTATTTCTGGGGCAATTAATTGAATAGTTAATACCATGATTTGGTTTTGTGCTTGTGAAGCATTAGCTTGGCCTGGCTCCAGTGAAGCTGTGCCTGTGGAACCATCTATCACTGTGGGGGTGGGTGGGAATTCACTGGCATTGTGATTAGTGCATCAGTCACTACAGACCCAACCTCAAAGGAATGCCATTGGAATGATACAAACCTGCACAATTTCACCACTTTTGAAAATGGCTCTCTGCCCTCTTTTAGCCCAGACTCATTACTCAAGGGAAAACATCTTATTAATGATGTTTTTTTAAAGATGTGAATTGCAAACTATTTTCAAAATAAGCTTAAAATACAGCCAAATGACAGTTATAGTCCCTTGAATGATTTTATAAACACCTTATCTGGCTTGCTTTTTTGGCAGCCTTGCCTATTTAGATGACATTTAAATTCTTTTGCCAAATACAAGGGTTGTTTCTTATTTAAGTCCTTGGGCAATTAGAGTAGCTGTTTTAAATCTCTTTTTAAAATCACCGGATACTTCAGTTCTCTCAAAATAACTTCTCATTAAATGATTGGATGATTTGTTCCTTGTGTAGGACTGATTTACTCTCTCCACACTTGGAATAACCAAGTTGAAACTATAATGTGTCATGATTCCTAGCACTTCTGTAAAAGAAGCTTCATGTGAGTAAATTCTCATTAGGATCAGATATTTAGTTATGCTGATGTGATCCTAGAAAGTTGATTTGCACAATTTTCCACCTTCTACCTCCTCTTTCCATTGTGTGACTGGCAGGGTTTTGAGAGCTCACAGAAATGACCTAATGCTGAGCTTTGCATGTGGCCTTAAAAACCTACTTGAATATTAAACAAGTTGCTATTAAATTGAGCTACTATTTTGAAATTGTTGAAATAATTAAATCACCTAAACAATGCACAATTATATGATAAAATGTGTTAATAATTGAACTGTTTTATCTGTTTATACAAATTGTGGTCACATTATGGAGAGTCTTGAGCTATGAAAACATTTTAGCTTGATTTAATTTCACCTTCTTTGAAAAAATATCAAAAAATGAGAGTCTTTTGGCCTCAATCTAGATCATGGAGTTAAGCAAATAAAACTATCTTTATCTGTTTCAGAGATGTGCTATAAGTAAGGGGAGACATGGAAATAGCTGGTGTGTCTAGGAGGCTTCAGAGAGAATTTCTGATTCTGTTTTTTCATTCTCTTTATTTCTCTGTCTCTGATATCTATCTATTTTTCTTTCTATCTATCATCTATCTATCTATATATCCATCATCTATCTATTTTCTACTTTTATTTTGTACAAAGGTGCTTTAAGTTTTATTTTCCTACTGAAAACATCTGAGAAGAAACTTATTCAGTATTTTTCTTTGTTTAAATTAATGATACATTACACCTCTTTTTCATTTTTAATGTAAGGGTGAGTTGAAATTTTTCTGAACTTCTCTATCAATATATATATAAAAGCACAAACATTTACTTGTGAGGAGCTCTGCTGCTCAGCTTATAAAGGCGGTGGTAGTGATATTGGGGGAGATGCAGATAATTTGCTTGCAGATAGCATGGTGAAATCATGAAAGGTTGTTTATGGATTAAACCTCCCTCCTGAAGAATTCCATGAAAACATTAAATTTTGTATCAAAAATGGTATAATAATTTCTCTTCTATAAAGATGCTACTGTAAATAATTCCATCTCCACTAACCTGTTCTCATCTTTCAATGAAAACAAAGTAAATTATGGAGACTTACAAATAGAAATAGGTTGTTTAACACCCTTAATTGGAGGCATGTGCTATTGATGGTACATGTACTCTGGGATTAGACTTTCAAAGGACACAGGACCACTGCTTGTTCATTGATGATAATCCAAGGCACTCACTAAACAATTGCTAGCACCAATTATTATCCAGGATTTTATTGGAGAAATTATTTATCTCCATAAAAAATTCAGATGCAGGAAAAACGCACCTACTATAAAATCAAATTCCTATATTCAAATCTAGGCTCTGTTACTTATTAACTGTATGACCTTGAGGAAATTAATTATTTTCCTCTTTCTCAGTGGTATAATGTGCCTCATCATATGCAGATATGAGGATTAAATGATATAATATGTGTAGAGTAACTAGCAAAATGCCTGGTCCATAGCAGGTGCTTAGCAATTTATTATTATTATTATTGTTATTATTATTTTAGTTTGATATGGATGTATGCATATAGACAGTATTTCTCTATAAATATTACCTTGTACTTTATTTGGTTTTATCTGGAGACCAATAATAATTTCTTACTTATATATCTTGTTTATGGCATCAGTGAAATTATATGATTGTATGAATGAATGACTGAATAAAGGTAAATTAAAATGTTATTTTTCATCATATTGTTTGGTGAACATAGCTAAGATTGATAATATTTAGTGTTAATAAGGCTGTAGGGGAAAATGACCCTTTAGAATACTATTGTTGGGGAAAAAATCTGGTATAGAATTTTGTGAGAGTAATGTTACAAAATATGTTAGAGTTAAAATATGCATACTCTGACTTGGAATTTCTCCAACAGAAATTCCAAGTCATAAATTCCTATTTCTAGGAATTTCTCCAAGGGAAATATTGAAATCTAGTAAATAAAGATGTCTGTAAAGTGACCTTCATTAGAGCATATGTAAAAAGCAGAGTATTAAAAATAATATAAATATCAGGTAAAAATGAGCTAGTTAAAGTGAAATATGGTGCAAACACAAAATGTAATAATATATAGCAATTAAAATGGAAAATGAATAAATACTGAAGTCAAATAATGTTCATGTAAATTGTTAAATTAAAATATTCAAGTACTAATACAAAATATATATTTTGATAAAATTCTTACATATTTTATATAGTGTAAGATACATAAATGAATTTACATATGCAATAAATCTACATAAAAATGCATATCTGAAGATCATGAACTAAACTGCTAAATCAGGGTGGAGTGATTGCTTATGGTTGGGAGTGGCCCTTTGCCTTTAAACTTTCAATTACTCTACCATTCCAAGGGCCATGCTTTACTTTTTTAAAATTCATTAATGAATTAATTGATTTCTCCCCCTCCTTCGTTGTCTGCTCTCTTGTCCATTCACTGTGTGTTCTTCTGTGTCTGCTTGTCTTCTCTTTTGGCAGCACTGGGAACCAATCCTGGGACCTTCTGTATGAGAGAGAGGCACTCAATCTCTTGCCACATCTCAGCTCCTGAGTCTGCTGTGTCTTTTATTGTCTCTCCTCTGTGTATCTTTTTGTTGTGTCATCTTGCTGTGCCAGCTCTCTGCATGGGCCAGCACTCCATGCAGGCCAGCACTCTGCATGGTCCAGCTCTCCACTCAGGCCAGCTTGCCATGCAGACAAGCTTGCCTTCACCAGAAAGCCCTGAGAATTGAACCCTGGACCTCCTATGTGGAGATGGGAGCCCAATCACTTGAGCCATATCCGCTTCCCATTACTTCATAATTCATAAAAATAGCAATAAAAACCCTTCAGTTTTATTCAAATGGCTTCTTTTTGGTTAGAACTGTGGGCTATTACATAAAATGGTTTTTGAAGATTTGACTTTTAAAGTCAATTCTAATCTTTCATACTGATAAGGGCTGATGAGTCATGATATTCTGTTAGTCAACTGGGCATTTAATAGAATTAGACATGTTTGTTGGAAACCTAAAGACAGAGGATCTGTTTTAAAATGGTGATTGGCATTATTCTCCACATCTTGGTAAAAGAAATGGGATGCTGCTCTAAACATCCAAATGATTAAAAATCATTAAATACTTACAACACCACCATTTCAGATAAAGAGCATTAATTTCCCATTTTACAGAAAATAAAACTGAAGCACAGAGAGGTTGTCAGGCATACAGTAGGTACTTAGAAGGAAAAATCAGGAATTTTACAGAGATTTAATTAAGACTAAATTTCTCACTACATTTTCCCAAAATGAACTGTGGTCTAGCTAGGCACATCTCCTTAAGGTGACCTGCACCTAGGCGTGTCTGCAACTAAGTTTTATGATATGCCCACAATATGACAGTCATTTTAATGTCTGAATACCTGTACTACATTTTTAGTATACTTTAATGTTTATATATTAAATCTTCAAATTTTAAACCCTAATGTCAGGCACTTTCTATGTGTGAAATAATAATACAGAAAACAAAACAACAACTGAAAATTGAGCCAAATGTATAACCTCTAGTCAATTCCATCCCTGGAAGGTCCATAGCAAAGTCAGGTTTATGTGGTGTCAAAGTCCATGTCTTTGGCTATGTACACCATATTTGCCCTTTCTCTTTTCATGCCTTGTCATTCTGTTGCTCTTACTTTCAATTTTCTAAATTATCATATCAAGCCTAACCTTTTCACCTTCTTTAGAATGGATAGGTCACACTGATATCTTTCAATTCTGGAACTTAAAGTGTTTGCACATTATTTCATTTATGCTTATTCTGTTTCCATCGTTAAGGTTAGGACATTTCCTTTTATCCCCCAAACTGCCATAATAATGAACTTTAGAAATATTTACTGTCTAGGTAATAGACAATTGGAAGAAATGTAATTTTCCACTTCTTCACTTGAACAGGACTGTGAAGGATGGTCTTTCACTTCGACTCATTACAGAAAGTAAAAAAAGCAATGTTATAGAGAGGATCTGATAGCAATGATTCAACCCTGAACTGGAAGTCCCAGGTATGGTTTAGCAGATGGTTTTGGTTAATGCATGTCTATGATTGTAAATGGTAGAGATGAGAAATTGGATCTTTGAGCCTAGATGTCAATGGAAGAGCAGCTAAGCTCTCACAGTGGCAAGCTCATTTAGGGAGGCAGGGACTTGCACCATTGTGGTTGGGACCCATAGCTCAATGCAAATGCAAGTTTATTTGTATGAATTCAATTTACTGGGTTTAATGAAATGACTAATGTGTACACAGCACAGTATTAAGAATTTAGATAAAAGAGACTAAATTAGCTATGCTTAAGCACCCACATAAAGAGATAAGACCAACATGCAATTGATATAAAAATTGAGCTAAAAAGATTAATTATTGCTAACATAGTACAAAACTATACAGGTACATGTAACAAACTCTCAAGGTTATGGTGGCAAGAGGGAATATTGAGAGGAAATGAGGTAAATGGTGATGGATTTGGTTGACAGCAAAGGGCATGGTCAGAGCCCACATGGCACGGTGAGCTGATGGCCCACTGGGTGCGGTGAGCTGATGGCCCATGGGGCATGGTGAGCTGGCACAGCAAGGTGATGCAACAAAGGGAGACAAGCAGACACAGAAAAATGCACAACAAATGGACACAGCAGGCACAAGCAGCAAGGGGGGGGGATAAATAAATAAAAATAAAGTAAAAATTTTTTTAAAAAAAAGGGCATGGTCAGAGGCAGCAGGAAGTCAACAACTTATAGAGATGAAGAATAATCATGATGAATATTTCAATAGTGCTCTCCATGGAATCTCATGCTTGTTACTAACTTTGATTTTCACAACAATGTTGTGAGGCAAAATATAAAATTCTTGGAGGGGATGCAGAAGATGGTGGTTAGCAGCCTGAAATATGAGCCTGCCAAAATACATTAAGGAAGTTTCATAATTTCTCTAACCCTCATCCACTGTGTCAGGAAAACAGCATAGTAATTGTTCCTACCTCACATTGTTTCATTGTAATTAAAAGAGATAATCAGGACTATATTATTGCATTATTTTATTTTTGCAGGATTTGAAGGTTAGGAAAGTTGATATGTAGCCAAAAAGTGGCCTGACTGGGACAAGAAGCTAAGTCTGCTCACACTGATTCCATGGCTTTTGTTAGTGTATAAAACAGGCTGAGGTGTGTGCTTTGGCAGCAAGAGATGGCCCTGTCTGTGATGGGATGGAGAAGTACAAAAGAGGAGGATGATTGAATTGGGGAGGGATTTTAATGTCAGGCTAAGTTTAGATGTGTACTAGTAGTCAAAAAGGAAGTGTGATATATTCATTGATTTTAAGACTGAAAGAACTTTATTATCTAATCTACTGCATGTTGTTTAAAAATATTTCATCACAAGATGACTCAAAGGAAATTGTACTTGGCAACAGTTAATCCAACAGTTAGATTAATCCAACAGTTAATCCAACAGTGGATTAACTTAATCCAACAGTTAATGTGGATAAGAGCTGAGCTGCTAGGTTTGAAATGGGCAGCATCCCTGAGATGCCTTCTTTGAGCCTCTGATGTTCCACTGATCAATCACAACGACCTCA
Organism: Cabassous unicinctus; assembly: GCA_029593785.1. NCBI lineage: Eukaryota > Metazoa > Chordata > Mammalia > Cingulata > Chlamyphoridae > Cabassous > Cabassous unicinctus. The sequence goes on from JAQZBX010065888.1 coordinate 8,897, forward strand.
TATTCCAGATGAGGAAACAAAAGCCCACAGTGACAAGCGATGAAACAAGGTATCCTAAGGAGGTAGAGTGACAATCTTGAATAAATTCAGTTATCCTGATTTCTAAGAATGCATTCCTTCTACTTTATGAGGACTCTTCAAGAACTAATGAAGTTCTCAGACTCAAGATGGTAAAGGGAATTAGTCCACATCGAAGATTTTCAAAGAGTCTTCTAGGAGTAGTATACCTTGTTTAGCATGGAGAAGGATGTTAAGAATGGGCCTCTGAGTATTCAGATGAGTCTTAGAAAACATGTAATTTATATCCAAAGTCCTCTAATATATTCCAACAAAATGACAGACAGCTTTTAATTAAATACCCTTGGTAAAGAGAATTTTTCTACTTACTGAAGCTTTTTTTTTTTACAATTTGTTCTTGGATGCAGTAGCTTTACATTTAGCTGGTAGAGGCTGTTGTTCATTTCTTCAGTGTACAGTTTAATAGTTATTAATGTGTGCTTTAAAATGAAACTACCTGGATTCGTTATCCCTACTCACCGTAGATGAGAGGCTGAATGTCTCCAAGTCTCAGTCCCTCATTTACAAGATGGATTTTTAAATAGTAACCACCTTGGGTGATGTGGAAAATAGATAATGCACATGACTGAGCAGCCACATTGCTGGCCCACAGTGAGTGGAAAACAAAGGAGTCGTTTTATTGATATTTTTTACCATCCTTTAGAATCCTTTTCCATCTGGAAACACTACTTCATAAGGAAGAATGGAAGGGACAATTTGCACTGATACAGGTTCATGTGCAGAGATGGTTTCAATTAAGATGTGGATCTGGGCCTTCCCAGAGCAGAGGAAAAATCAAGGTTTTAGTTTCTGTAACCAATGGCACATCTGGAAAATGATTAGCACCATTTGAAAATACAGTCAATGACTGTGGTTTCTAGTTTTAGGATTAGATTGTTCTTATATATATTAGAACATGTTAGAACTGTATGTTAGAATTGCACAATTGTCTTTGTTGAATGAAATGAGCACAAGAAACATAAATCTATCTCACTGGATTGCTATGAAAATTATATTATGAAACACAAAGTGTTTCACACATATGGAGCACCCTGAAAAGATGAATTTGAATGCAGTCATTTTTCAATCCTCTTATCCTCAGTATTTCATCCATAAAATGAGGAAAATATCTCATGGTTGATTCCACTGCCTGAGACACAGCAGGGACCCATTAAATATTAGCTATATGTAATAATAATAATAGTAATAATAATAAGCCAATTTGAGAAGGAAGACTTGTAGATGGAAAGAGTAAAAGTCTTAATAAGTGGAGAGCCCTTGTTATATGACATATCTATCTTGTAGGATTTCAACTAGCATATTCTAGGTGCTTAATAAATATTTGAAATAAATTAATGAAAATTCATATGAAATTTTGCAAGTTCTTAAATATACCTGGTGATAAATGGAAGTCAGCACCCAGCTTGGATTTCCACAAAAACAGAGGCTGAAAGAAGGGCTTGTATGTAGGTATTTTCTTTTGCAAAATTCAATAGAGGCACTGGTAAGAGTGAAAAATGGGAAGGAATGAAAATTAACTCAATATTTTGTTAAGCTGATTAGCATCTTTCCACTGGCTCTTAAATCCTAATGGGCAAGTGTTTCCCTGGGAAGTATTGACTTCCTCATATTTCCAGGTATGTGTATGCACTAGAATGATAAAGCAGGGTCTCAATAGTGTCTCAAACAGCAAGTGCCAAGGCAGAAAGCAAGAGATGAGTTCATGAGAAGAGATGTTGTTAGGAGGGTTCAGCAGAATAAAGCTGCTGCCAGGCTGTAATGGTGAGCAGCTGTTTATTTTACTGTTTGTTGTAGAAATGGAGAAAGGTAGTAGGTCAGAAGGGGGTGAAACAGCACAAAAATTGCTAATTAAAAATAATATTGCTATTGCAGATTTTCCAGCTCATAGTGGTGTGCTTGCATAACCACATAGTAAATGGAGAATCAACACAATGTGACAGAATTCATTCTTTTGGGTATTACAAAGAATCCAGAGTTGTGGAAAATATTCTCTGCTGTGTTTCTAATCATGTATGTGGCCACAATGATGGGAAACCCACTCATTGTGGTAACCATGACCACACGTCAGAGTCTGAGATCACCTATGTATCTTTTCCTTACTTCCTTGTCCCTCATGGATGTTACCTTACTCTTCCATCATTGCCCCCAAGATGATTGTGGACTCTCTCTTTCAGAGCACTACCATATCCCTGGAAGGCTGTATGACCCATCTCTTTGCAGAACATTTCTTTGGTGGTGTGTGGATCATCCTTCTCATTGTTATGGCCTATAACCACTACATGGCCATATGTAAGCCCCTGTACTACCAGACCATCATGAGTCCTCCGCTGTGCTGCCTGCTGCTAGGAGTGGTCTGGGTTGGGGGATATATGCATGCAATGATACAGCTTTTCTTTATGTACCCAAATTCCATTCTCTGGCCCAATATCATTGATCACTTTATGTGTGATTTGTTTCCACTGTTGAAACTGGCCTGTATGGACATCCACATACTAGGCCTCCTTGTCATCCTCAACAACGTGGTGTTGTGTGTGATCATCTTCTCTGTGCTCATTGACTCCTATGTGGTCATCATCTGTTCTCTGAAGTCTTGCAAATGGGCAGTGCAAAGCCCTCTCTACCTGTGTCTCTCACCTCAGAGTGGTCCTCTTGTTCTTTATGCCAAGTATCTTCTCATATTTGAGGCCTGTGGCCACTCACCCCTAGACAAGCCAATTACTGTGTCCTTTACAATTGTTGAACCTATGTTAAATCCCTTGATCTAAACCCTGAGGAATGCAGAGGTGAAAAATGCCATTAGAAAACTTTGGATGAAATGAGGAACCCTGGGTGGTCACTAGCTAATATGCTAAAAACAAATCTTTTCTTCAAATACATTGAGGACTTACCCTTACCATCCACTCCAATCCATTGCATACCCAGTAGTCAGTGGCATCTCATGTGCATTCACATCAGGATATGATGCAATGTTCTCCGGAATCGTTTCTCTGCTGACATCAACAATACATTTTGTACTCTATCCTGTTTCTCATATGGCTCTGGCCACAGTTCCTTTATGCCCCCTTTTTAAAAAACCTGTCTTTTAAGCAATCCAAGCTTTCCCTAGTATTTTAGTTTCTTAGCTACTAAAATAAATACCATATAATGGGTTGATTTAACAGCAGGAATTTATTGACTTTCAGTTTCAGAGGCTAGAAGGCTTGCTTTCTCCTGGAATTGGTATTTTATGGATGACCTGAAATTTTGAGGTTTCCTGACTTTTCTGTGACATGGCAGTGCCCATGGCAGTGACTTTTCCTTCCTCTTCTGGGTTCTGTTTGCATCTAGTTTCTGGCTACACTTGTTAGTTTCTGTACAATTTCCTTTGCTTATAAGGTCTTCAGCCATATTTGATTAAGGCCCACTCTCATTCAGTTTGGGAACACCTGACTAATAACATCTTCAAAGATCCTATTTACAAATGTGTTCATGCATACAGGACCAGGTGTTGAGACTTGAACACGCCTTTATAGGAGACAAGCTTCAATCCACAAGACCCAGTTCAGGGCTTTTGTTCTCACTCTTCTCTCTCCTGGAATCCTCTTTCTCAGATGCATCATCTGGGTGGTGCTCTCTCATTTTTTCCCATTTTTAGATCAACTCCACACTCCTCAGGGAAGTCTTTCCTCATAGTTTTATGAATGTTATTCTATACTCTTCATCCTGTTTATGTACTTAATATCAGAGATCTCAAAGTATAATTTAAAAAATTTTGTGACTTTTATATTCTGTATTTACCTCAAAATTGTAATCCTTTTTAGGGTAGGGATTATGTTTATTCATTCATCCTGCAAACTCAGTGGTTACTCCCAGTCACTTAGCAGGTACTTAATCAATATTACTGAATGAATATAAATTTGAATGAATATTTTTTTGACATTTGAAAATTAAATAGTTGGAAAAGAAGGGGATGATAAACAAATATAAAAATTTAGGGGTTAGAACCTTCCAGTTTGCATGCAGCAAGGTGTCCATTTTGTAAGAAGAACCAATATTTTCAGGAGTATTTCCCTTAGACATGGGCAAACAAGGTCCTGTCCTCAGCACCACACCATGGAGTGACTTCTGTGAAATTTTCCAAGATCTTCTCTAGTGCCTGGGACTGGATAGGGTCTATAATGACTTCTGGGTGGGACACCCTACTTGGATCCAACTGCTTGGGCCATGTCCCAGTTTCTCCCTTATAGGGTACTCTGGATTTTGTACCAATGACATTATCCCCAGCCCTGTTGCAGGGACTTTGGTTAGAGGAAGGTGAGCTCTCAAGAAAATGGCTGCAGTCTGGCTCTTTATTTCTTTCAAAAGATTCTTCTACCTTGCTTTACAGAATGGTGCTGACATTCTGATTTTGGGGGACAGAGGACATCTTTAGGGATTTAGGCTACAAATGGCCCTCTGCTGATTCTTGTCCATGGGCCATGGATGTGGGCTTTATCAACTCCCATTTGTCCATGCTCCAACAGTTGTGCTGCAAACTATAGCACTGAGAATGGTGGTAGTGGTACAGGCATTCTTCTCTGCTATGCATCCCACTATCTGGCACCGACAGCAATTATCCCAGTCCTTCAACAGGCTCTCTGACATGTTTCAAACAGTTCTCCTAGGATCACTGCATCTATCTCTTTCAGTGGCTTTCAAGACCATTGTTCTTCAATGCATGGTGCCTTTCCAACTGATTCCCTATCTGGCCACTGATGGATATGGTGGTATTGTACTCTCCTGTGTTGGTCTTAAGGCATGTCCAATGAGATACATTACATTCCAGAAATGCAGTGATTATGGCCTAAAGAATTCAAAGGAGAATATGGGTGGAAGGTGCATAGTTCTAAACTTATGCTATAAAATTATGCACAATCAACTTAACAAGACAAGGAGATGAATAATTGTTTTCCCTATCTTGCATTGTGATTATCAGAATTACATTAGTGGTCGTGATCAATAAAGTAATCCTTGAGAAAGTCATTGGAAGCCAGTACTTATGGATCACCAGATGATTGACACAGAATCCATTTATTTAAAAATGCTGGTGGAGTTTTTATTGGGATTGCATCATATTTGTATATCTATCTGAGTAGAATTAGCATCTTAAAGATATTTAGTCTTCCAATCCATTAGCATGGAATGTTCTTCCAATTATTTAGGTCTCTTTTGATTTCTTTTAGCAATGATTTGTAGTTTTCTTGATACAAATGCTTTACATCATTGGTGTAATGGTTAGGTTAATGTGTCAATTCGGCCAGGTAATTGTTTTCAGGTGTTTGTTCCAGCAAGCACTGGGCTAATTGTAATACAAGAGCATTATGGACTTCAATCACTAGTGAGTTTACTGCATGGATGGCTGATTACATCTGCATCAATCAGGGAGATTACATCCTCAATGAGTGACGCTTTTACCAATCAGTTGAATGCCTTAAGAGGGAAAGTGATTTCAACATTCAGAGAGAATTTCCCAGCTCGTCGTTGGACAGGCAACTTCTCCCAGAAACTCATCAAGGACCTTTCATCGGAATTTCATCAGAGCCCCTGGTTTGCAGCCTGTCTTAGGACCCTGGACTTGTGCATCCCCCAGGTCCCATGAGAGACTGTGTTAAAAATCTCATATTATTTACAGATGTCTCCTGTTTATTCTGTTTCCCAAGAGAATCCTGACTAATACAGCTTGATACCAGGAAAGGTTCTTGAGGAACAGAGTCTTAAACATGGGATGTCTGAGGTGGTTCTGGGAGTTTTGTAATTCGCTCTCTACTCTAATTGGACTCAGGGGTAGTAATGACTCCCTTTCCAATAATGAAGAGGTTGCTAACAGTCCATGGCGTGAGCTGGCAATAGAGATACACAAAATAGCATCACTGGATTCCCCTATTTCCACGCTTATAAGAAGGAAGGATCTGGGTGAGAGTGTTTTCAACACCTTAACAGAATTTTGTGAAGTCAAAAAGTATAATGATTTTGGCTGGCTCCTCCTAGATATTCTGGAAACAGTTAAAAAAGAAAGAGATGAGCTAAAGTCTTCAAATTTGAAACTTAAATACCTCGTGAATTATATGAAAGCTTCTACGTATGCCTTGAAAGAAAATCTTGTCTCCTGTAGCCATAGACTTGAGATATCTGAGAATCAAACCCAGACTCTCATTGTATGAGTAGCAGAATTACAGAGGAAAGTAAAATCTTAACCTCGCAGAGTTTCTGCAATTAAAGTGAAGGCATTGATTGCAAAGGAGTGGAACCCCAAGGATTGGGATGGAGGCATATGGGATGATGATAATATTGGTAGGGACATTGGAACCCTAAATTCTGCTGAGACTTTACCAGATAAACTTGCATGGCCTGTCCTGTGGAGACCACACCTTGTCAACCTTGTATCATCCAGCCTCCAGCCTACCCCAGGGAGTCCGGAATTCCTTCCATCCTTGAGGTGGGTACAAGCCAAATGGAAGCCTGCACTGCCCAGCCTCTGGCCTGCCCCAGGGAGTCTGGACCTCCTTCCAGCACTGAGGCAGGGACCAGCCTAATGCCAGCATGCACTGCCAAGTCTCCACCTTGCCCCAGAGAGTCTGGAACTCCTCCCAGCCATGAGGCAGGTACCAGCCAATCTCCAGCATGCACTACCCAATTTCCAGTCTGCCCTGAGAAATCTGTCTTCCAACCCCTGCCTGAAGAGATTAATCCTGTCTCACCAGAAGAAAATACAAAGGAATGCCCCCAGGTCAGCAGCCTGCAAGACATCTCTAATTCTTCTCCTTCCCCACACCCCCCACCCCTCTTGTCTTTGAGACCCATTACTAGACTAAAATCACAAGGCCCCAAAGGTGAAAGACAAAGTGTGACTCATGAGGAAATATGTTATACTATGAAAGAACTGCATGAGTTTTCCAACATATATTGACAGAAATCAGGGGAATATGTGTGGGAATGGATACTAAGGGTATGGGATAATGGTGGAAGGAATATAAAGTTGGATCAGGCTGAATTCATTGATATGGGCCCACTAAGCAGAAATTCTGGGTTCAACACTGTAGCTCAAGGGGTTAGAAAGGGCTCTAACAGTTTGTTTGGGTGGCTGACTGAAGCATGGACCAAACGATGGCCTAGCATGTCTGATGTTGAGATGTCTGATTTGCCGTGGTATACAGTAGATGAGGGGATTCAAAGGCTTAGAGAGATTGGATTGTTAGAATGGATTTACCATTTAAGACCTGCCCACC
>JAQZBX010065889.1:0-16214 GCA_029593785.1 Cabassous unicinctus
AACAGGAGTTTTGCTTATGGCTTAGCATGCATAATTATAAGCAGCTAAACAAGGGCTGCACAAAGGCAAAAGAAGGTTATTCCCACACTGGACAATAGGCTTCTGAATGTCCCTAAAGTAACTCAACTTATTAGTAGTCCTTGTGAATAATTTAATGAACAAAGAAGATGATGCTACTAACTAAAATAAAATAATGGAATCCTGTACGAGTTTGAGTATGGATTCTACTATTGCTTTTGCAATTACTTACCAACGTCTTTATTGTATATTCAATGTGTTCACCTAAAATGATGGTAAAGTACAAAATGGACCATTTGCAGCATCCAAGTAAATTAAAGCCCTGTATAAATTCCTACACTTTTATTTTAAGTTCTATGTCTCATATGGAGGAAAGCATAACTATTTAGCAACCATCTTTGCGAATGAGTAAAATCTGAAATATATTCTATGGAGGATAATACCTGTTAGAAACATGTAAATGAAGATTAAAACAAACAAAAAATGAAATAAGCAAATGATGTTGTTGCAAAAGTATACTACAGGCCACTAAGTGAGGTAGGAAGTATAGATGATGCTTTCTTGACAAATGATGACACTAACATGGTGATAGTAGTGATAGGAGATTTCAATTAACCTGACATTTTCAGAAGTCTGATTCAGCTAACATAGAGTGGGATGTAAGTTCTTGACTTGTTTTTTTGATGATGTCTTAGTTTCTTGGCTTAAATAGGTGGGCTTAAACAATGGGAATTTATTGGCTTGTGGTTTTGAAGCAAGGAAAAGTCCAAAATCAAGGTAGAAGCAAAGCAATGCCTTCTCCCCAAAGATTGTGGTGTTCTGGTGCTGGCTGCTGGTGATACTTGGGTCCTTGGCTTTTCTATCACATGGCAATGCACTTGGCAATATCCTCTCCTTTCTCTTCTAGGTTGCATTGATTTCCAGCTTCTCCTGTGGCCTTCTTTTCCATGTCCAATTCCCTTTAATTATAAGGACTTCAACCATATTGGCTTAAGGTCCACTCTCATTCAGTTTGGGCATACCTTAGGTAGTAATAACACCTTCAAAGGCCCTATTTACAATGGGTTTACACACAGGAATGGATTGAGATTAAGAACATGTTCACTTCTGGGGTACATAACTCAATCACCACAGATATTTTTTCCCCAACAGAAAAAAAGGTGGAGACCCAATACTCTCTTCTTAGTTATGATCAAAAGGAAGAATTCACTGGGAAAGCAAAGATTAAAATAGTCTTTGAAAAATGTTACGAGACATAGGTGGATGTTTCATTCTCATGAAGTTAAATTTCAGACATTTGGAGAAAATATAAGTATGATCCCATAGTTAGAATCTATCAGAGGGAATTTAATTCATGATGAGGGGTGGGAGATTAAAAATCAAAATGTGAACCATAAAACTGTAAGTAAGTAATTTCAACAAGAAAAAATAATAGCAAGCATATTCTATGCCAGGTATATTCTGAAATAAATAAACATACCTACCCACATACATACATACATACATACACACACACACACCTATTAGACATACACATATACACTCATTTAATCCTCACAATAACCCATGAAGTAGGTACCATAATTATCTCCATTTTTGCCTCCTGGGAAACTGAGGAACAGAGAGGTGAGATAACTTACCCAAGGACTCACAGGCATTAAGTGGTGGAACCAGAATTTAAACTTATTCAATCTGGCTCCACAGTCTGTATTTTTAACCACCACACTATTCTATAGCACACAAAGAGCCTTCTGATGAGCTCACATAGAATAAGTCTAAAAAATGACAGAAGAGACCTGTAATCACAGATGAGTATGTAACAGGCACACAAAATGCAAGATGAGCCTGCAGGTGCAGTGTCAGGGAGGCTAAAGGTCAGGATGGCTTAAAAGTCAGTAGAGATGCTGAGGACAACCAAATGCAATGTTACCTATGTTTAGGCACAGAAAACACATGAAATGTATAGACTCACTGCTTGGTGAAGATGGTGAATATGTTAATGGAGGGCAGAGGCACTCTGCTTCTTTTTTGTTTCTGGTTTATTTAGAAAGGGGCTTGTTCTTCACATGAAAGGCTCAAACAAGTCATCTTAAGAAAAAATTGTGATGAAAACATCACATGGCCTCCAGCTTCTTTAAAAATCTCAAACGTATTAAATCCAAGTGTATTAAGGGAATTTGCTGAATTTGAGAAAGTGTGGAGCAAATAAAAGGTAACAGAATACCAGATTAGGGCAGATATTCCTATTCTCAAAACAGAGTAAAAGAAGAAATGATAGATAGTTTCTAGAAACTATAGATTAATAAATTAGACTCTGATCCCTAAGAACTAAATATGATTGTTATCACTTCGAAAAGTACCAGAAGCCAGCGTGGGTTCACACCAAGTAAAGTATTCATAGCTGCCTGAGGGCCACTGAAAGAGGCTGTATAGGACTTACAATGGAGGGAATAGTGGCAGTATGCGTGTATCCTTATAATTAGTGGTTGGAGACCGTGTATGTTTAATTTCCAAGTAGATGTGGATATATTTTTCAACTTAGCTCTTGGAACTTGTCAAACCAAGGGTTACCAATATCTGTTTATTTTTTTCTCTGAAAATCAGATGCTACTCACTCAATGCAGCAGGGGAAGATATAAAAAGTTAGAGTATTCACTTTTTTTTAAGTGAATGTTCTGAGGAATAAACCGAAGAACCAAGAAATCTAAGTTTTCATGCGTCAATAGGCGGTTCCTTGTATATTTTAGACCTTTAACCTAGTTGCCAAAGGGCTAGTGGTCTGAACTCTGGAGCCTAGAACTTGTTACAAACTTGATGTGTTTATGAACATGGAATTTGGGGTAAGATACATTCTATATAAAGCTGAAGTTTTTTGTATAATCATTGAAGGCATCTCCAAATGGAGTGACCTCGCCAAGATGTCTGTTTTATCAAGCTCTGCATCTTTAACCCCGAGTTTATGCAGAAAATAATAGAAAAATCCATGGTACAGTTTTCTGAAAAATTATAAAGCAAAATGGTTCTGTGAAACATTTTCTTAGGGGAAGGTTGAATCTGCAAGGGAATGTTGGAATGTATCTTTGAAAATGACAGTGATTTATAATTTGTTCAGTACTCAGTAAATAAGAAAAAGATACTAGAGTTTGAGTAATTAAACTCTAAACTCTAAAGAGGAAGATGTAACCTGGTTCCAAGTAAATATTTATATAGATTTTCCCACCACTCATCCTCAATCCATAGAAGTTGTACCATAATTTAAATATTTGACTTTTATCCCTACTTTGATCAGCAGCTGGAGAGTGAAGTACAGTGAGAATTCGCTTATGACCACATCCTTCCTCTTAGGGAATTATGCTTAAAAAATTGTTGGGTTGGCTCAGAAAACAGTTGGACGGAAGCAAAGAGCAAAGAAACTAGATTTGCTGGCTCTCACTGTTTGCAGGAGCTCTTTTGGAAGCTGCAGACTTCTCTTTTTGCCATCTGCCCAAGAATCTTTCTACTACTTCAAGAAGTGACTAATGCCTTCCCTTTCCTTTTGCCTTCCACATCTTTTAGAAGTACCTCTCTCTGGCAGAATCTAAACCCAAAATCCTGTTGATAAGGAGTTGAAAAAGTATGTTCCCATACTTCCAGGAATGCGGCTGGAGATGATGCTGAGTTGACAGCAGACAAGGGCACAGGATGTTTTCTTGTCTTTCACTTTCTACAGTAAATTTAGTCTAGGGTAATATGAAAGGGAACATATTCTCAAGAAAGCAAATAAAATAATGAGACTCCTACGGTAGTAAATATAAAAAGCGTCTTTCCCAAATAAGCCAGATTCAGCTGTGCCTTAAAAGAAGACCTAACTTGCCGGTGTCTGTATATGCATATTAAAATAATTTAAAACACAATTTCTGTTTTTTCAGGTGAAAGTAACTCAATTTTTATCATTTTCAGTCAAAATGTCTTAGGTGACAGCAATAGCTTTAAAATTCATAAGCATTACTCCCTTTCCTCTGCCACATGAACACACCCATGTCAGTTCCTCCTCCCTTCTCCTCACAGTGCCTTTGGCAGGAGTTAAAAAACAACTGTGACCATGAAATAAATGCTGATTCAGCATATAAATATAAATATAAGCATGACCTTTCTGGCTCTGTTTGAGTAAGGAAGACCTGATCTCTCAGAAGATGAACAATTTCAATGTTGTGTTGAATATTCTCTTGAATTCCTAGGATAACTCCCAAGTTCACTTTGCCAAAGAACCATGCTCTATAGACATCCTTTCCTCAAAAGAGAAATCCCTGTCATTCTTCCCTCATAATAATATGAGAAATATTACTTTATCTCTTCCCAAAGTGCTTCTGAGCCTTCCCACCAAACTATCACATACCCTATGCCTGCTTTAAATGCCACATCTTTTATTAAATTGTAAACTCTGGAACAAGTCTTTCCTTTTAGATGAAAAGATAATATTTAAACCTGCCATCCTTAGTCCCTTTTTCCTCCTGCATGTCTTTGCTGATCTGAATATTACTGAAATCCTGTAGTATTCTCATACTTTTATGATTCCTTAATAAAGTTTAAATTGTCATGATTTTACACATTGTAAATGTCTAAATATATCCACATATTATTTCCTTTTTGTCCATTAGTCAGGTGAATAACTAAGCTCACAGCTTTCAGATTTTTTTTTGCATGGTTTTTTTTGTTTTGTTTTGTTTTGTTTTTTGGTTTTGGTTTTGAATAAGAGGATATATCTAGAAGTCTCAGTCTTCCAGGGTTTTGACTAGCAGGTTTAGCAATAATAACTTAGATTTACTGAGCAATTACTATGTGCCAAGCATTGACCTAAATACTTTATGTGTTTTAATGCACTGAATCCTTACAACAGGCCCTCTGAGAGAGGAAATATATTGCTTTAACAATTTGTCCAAGGTCATTCAATTAGTAAGTGGCCAAGTCAGAATTTAACCACTACTTTCTGGATCAAAACACAGAAATGTTGCTGTGGGTAGGAGAATTAGATTCATAGTTAGTATGAAAACATTTTACTCTTTTAATTAGGGAAAGAAAGTAATTCAGGTTTTGAGGCAATATCCTAAAATTATATAACCAACTGATAGATAATTATTGCTTCACTATGTAGTTTATCCTTAAGTGGCATAAAACAAATTATTAATCTCTTGGTTTTCTGGGAACTGGATTCTGGAATCTATACGAACTGTTAATTATTCTGGGGATTGTATGGCAAGAATGGAATGGATGTGAGAACAGTAGTCATGTGTTACTAATGTATGAAGACAGAAATATGGTCGTATATTATTAAGCTTCACAAGGCATTAGTCAATATGTGTATGGCACCAGTTCATCAATTTAGCATGCATAGGGAGTATCTGACACAAGAGATTAAAGAGAAGGTACTTAAACTGTTATTTTTACCGTACACTGGAAAAGTGGCTACGCTCATCCTCACTGAATAGAAATTCTCTTAGCAAGATTTACACCTGCAAATCCTGCCCCATATTTTAGCAAGGTAATTCTCTCATTATTTCTTACTTCCAAAATGCATTAAAGGAGTCCCCACCAACTACACAGCTGGTCATGGATTGTCTATATGCTTATTGGCAGGGTCATCTCTGTCCTCCAGATAAATCAGTTGTCTCTCTGATGTCTGCACGGTAATAGGATCTGAGTGGTTGGTGCTTCTAGGATTCTACCTATTCTGTTCTGCAGTCACAGTAGCTCCTCAGGTGTTATCACCAAACGTTTAAAGCTAATGTGAATGTTCTGATGTATACATAAAGCTATAAATGGAGAAGGATACTGGATTTTTATTTATTCATTCCACACATCTTTATTGAATAAATAGTAATAGTGTGTAGTATTAGTGTTAGTAATAGTAATTGCCATGTATTAAATATTTGTGTCACAAACACTAAGCCTTTTAATTTTCCCAATTACTCATTAGAATAACCCTGTGAGGTAGATATGATGATCCTTCTTTCACAGGTGAGTATTCTCTTTTAGAGAAGTTCATTCACTAGGCCATGGTCACCCAAATAGCACATGATAAAGTCAGAATTTGAACTCAGGTCTGTCTTCCTCCAAAAGGCATCTTATTTACTACTTCTTATTGATATTGATACTTCCTACTCGCTCCAGAAACTGCATTACATACTGGATATGGTAGGTTGCATTATGTACCCCAACAAGTACCCGTTCTTAATCTTAAACCTTATCCCTGTGGATGTGAACCCATTGTAAATAGGATCTCTTGAAGATGATATTTTAGTTAAGGTGTGGCCCAACTGAATGAGGGTGGGCCTTAATCTGGATTACTGGAGTCCTTTATAAACAGAAGAAATTCAGATTTAGTCAGAGAAAGCCATGGGGAGGAGCTGGAAGCCAGAAGTCAGTAGAACCTGGAAGCTGGAAGAGAAAGGAAAGAGCATTGCCAAGGAACACACAGACTGCTGTCTGGCTAAAGTGCTACTGACCCAAGGAGGAAGCAAGCCTTCTAGCCAAAACCTTAATTTGGACTTTGGCTTCTGAAACCATGAGCTAATGAATTCCTACTGTTTAAGCTAACCTATTATGTGGTGTTTGTCATATAGAAGGCTCAAAAACTAAGACACTAGGGTTAAAAAGGTAAAGTGAGATTATACCAGCTCCCAGTCAAAAGGGTAATGATTATTTCTTAATTCATGTGTTTATGAATGATGCTTGGAAACTCATGGGAAAAGGCAACTGAAAAAATTTAAGTTTAGGAGGGACTTCATCAAGGACTTTCAAATTAACTCCTTTAGTTCTGCCCCTACTTGTGGCACTTGCTTGTGTCATATTGAAAAATGTCCTTTATTTCTGTGTGTTTCAGTTTTTCCTTTTGTAAACGGACCTAATGCTTCCAATTCACCCAGTGTATATGACATTCCTTAAGGCTCTTTGGGAAATTTACAAGTGCTAAAGCTAGAGGGATCCTATTTGAACACATGGATAAATGTTATCTCTTTGCCATGAAATATTTTTGCATCTAACATTCTCTTAAATTTGAATCTGTACCACTTATTCACCTGAAATTTCTGGTTAAGTATTTATTAACCCATTAAGAGGCTGTTTGATGCAAGATTTTACAGAAATGCAAAAGGCTTGCAAAGTTCATGGAAATCTGATATATTGCCACAATAATTCTTTTCAACAGAAGGATGGGTTGCTGTCCATTAACTTCCACCATCACCCCCACCTCCATTTCTTTTTCATATTGTACAGGAGCTGAATTGGCCACACCACACTTCTTTTTAGTAGAAGTTTAGGTTTTTACCAAGCCTTGGGGTAAAATAATTTTCTTGAATAAAGAAAATTATTTTCTTGAATAAGGAAAATATCAATCTGAATTTTTCTCCCCAGAATTGAAAGATACTAATTTCTGTACTGTCACTCGCAAGTATGAAAATCAAATGTCTGGACTGATTTGCACTGTTTTTAGGTATGAGCCTAAAGCTAAATGATTTGGAGAACCTGGGGCTTGCTCAGCACTTGTTACCATCTGTTTTAGTTTTCTGGGCTGCTCACGCAAATAACATGCAATGGATAGGCATAGACATTGGGAATTTATTTGCTCATAGTTTTGAGGCAAGACAAAGTCCAAATCAAGGCATCATCAAGGCAATACTTTCTCCCCAAGACTGTGGCGTACTGGGGCTGGCAGCCAGAGACTCTGGATCCTTAGCTTGTTGCATGGTAAGGCACATGGTGGTGTCTCCTGGTCTCTCCCTTCTCTTCCGAGTTCTGTTGATGTTCAGCTCCTGGCTGCTCCCTCTATGGCTTTCTCTCTGTGTGTCTGAATTTTGTTCTGCTTATAAAGGACTCCAGGAATAGGATTAAGACCCTTCCTGATTGAGGTGGGGCACACTTTATTTAAAGTAACCTCATCAAAAAGTTCTACTTACAATGGGTTCACACCCACAGGAATGAATTATGTTTAAGAACATGGTTTTCTGAGGTACATACAGCTCCAAATCACCACACCATCAAGCACTATTTTGTGAGTAACAATGTGATTTTCCCTCTACAGAATTGTGTTTTGTGTACTGTATTATGTTGGCTCAGAATTGGCCTATTATCTCATACTACCCTCAAGAAACAACAATCCATTTTTACCATGGTTCATATTTTTGTTTTGCACTACAGAATGGGCCTTGCATTCATCTACTTTGTTTTTTCTATATAGTTCAATGTTTGGAATAATTCTTTATTTTCAGACACTCAACCTTTCTGGAGTTCTAATTTCTTACCCTGAAATAGAATAAAGTTCCAGGTTAGTGAACTATATAGAAGACATTAGATTAAAGGCATTGTGTAGATACAATGAAAAAGATAGAAATAAAGTGCTTTGATTTGCCCTTAACTTAAAGATTAAATTCAACAAGCATTTATTGAGTGTCTGCTAAGTGTAAGGAACATCTATGTGCTATGCAAGATGCCAAAAAAAATACGTTATTGTTTTTGTTATCACAGATTCTCACAATCTAATAGGGAACGCTACAGACAAATACAGTGCAGGTTGAAATGTTCTAAGGCTGTAAGAGAGTTGCAAAGTGTTACTAGAGTTCAGAGTGTCTAGTTCACTTTGTGCCAGGCACAATGCTAAATTCCACATGACCTCATCTGGTCCTCACAACAACTCTCTGAGTTGTTTAAATGAGGAGAATGAGGCTTAGAGTTGTTAAGAAATTTGTTCAGGATTGTAGCAGTAATAAAAAAGTGAAAGAACGAATTATGTTCCTCTGGGAAGCAGGGGGAAGGAGTATGGTTTCATAGAGATGAAAATTACTCTTAAGCAACATATTTTAAATTAAGTTCTGGTTCTTTAGATATTTTGGCAGGGGGCTCATAATAATGCATTATCAAGCAAATTTCATTTAATATCTGAGACATTGGGCTAGATAAGCATATCTTTTCTTACTCAAAGAGTTACTGTCTAGTTAAGATGATAGCAGAGATTTCAGAAGTAAAGAGATAGAGAAGGGGATGGAATGTCTTATAGGACACCAAGAAATTATATTGTCCACAGTCTTGTATATTCAGGAAGGGTTTTGTTTTTGTTTGTTTGTTTGTTTATATTTGAATATATATTATCAATTAGATACCCTACTAGAGCCTAGAAAAGCAAATGTAAATAAGACACCTTCCCATAGTCCTCAATTCCACCACTGTTCTTTCCGCTTTTTACCTGCCTGGTAATGAACTTCTTCCACTTTTCCCCACCTTAATTTTCAAAAAATCCCTTCTATTTTCCCTGCTTTCCCTGTAAGAGTGGACAAATGAGAGCTCCCTTCCGGAGGCAGCTGTGAAGAGTCTGGGAATTCCTAAGGCCCAGCTATTTATATATAAACAGGTTCATTGGTTGGGTGTTATATCACAAAGGAGGCTATATTTGCAGAGCTGGTACACATGCGTATCTGTGTACAGGGTCTTATCTGAATAATGTGTGCTATTTCCCAATCCTTTGCGATCACAATTCTCTTAATCAAGGAATAATCTGAGTCAGCATTTTGGTTTTCAAAATCAATTGACTTTGTGGGGGGCGGATGTGGCTCAAATGGTTGGGCGTCCGTCTGCCATATGGAGGGACCTGGGTTGGATCCCTGGGACCTCCCGGTAAAATAAAAAAATATATATAGAAGGTGCATGGGCTCCCAGGCTCTGTGTGCCAGTGAGCTGCCAGGCCCCGGGAGCCATGCAGCAAGATGATGACGTAAAAAAAGGAGAGAGACAAGACGAGATGCTCCGAAAGCTCTGAAAACCAGGAGCCGAGGTGGCGCAGATGTCTAGAACACCTCTCTCCTACATCGGAGGTCTTCAGGATCGAATCCTGGTGAAGACTGGAGGAGGAGGATGAGAAGAGATGAAACAGACGAATGGACACAAAACAGCAAATGGGGAAGGGGGGGGTTAAAATGGATCAAGTAAATAAATAAATCTTTAAAAAAAAAAAACAATTGACTTTGGGGAGTGGATGTGGCTCAAGCGGTTGAGCGCCTGCTTCCCACATGGAAGATCCGGGTTCATTCCTGGTGCCTTCTAAAAACAAAAACAAACAAGCAAAAAAAAAAAAAAAAAAACTCAGCACAGCCAACGTGGCTCAGTGGTTCAGCGCTGGCTTCCCACTTACGAGGTCTGAGATTCAGTTCTCGGCTCTGGTACCTCAAAAATAAAATGACCTTGCTAGGTCAGTGTCAGAATTTC
Source organism: Cabassous unicinctus (assembly GCA_029593785.1). Lineage (NCBI taxonomy): Eukaryota > Metazoa > Chordata > Mammalia > Cingulata > Chlamyphoridae > Cabassous > Cabassous unicinctus. The sequence goes on from JAQZBX010065889.1 coordinate 10,249, forward strand.
TGGGGAAATCTGGAATGGGAAGAGATAGTTATTATTTGGGGATAGAGGAACCATTGCTTCCCAAACTGGAAGCAAAATGAAGAGAACCTACCAAGCATCTTTCTTAGATAAGACCCATCCTTATGTAGAAACATTGCAAAATAACTTAAAATAGGTTATGGATTGTTTGAAAGGTAGGAAAGAGTGACTAAATAAATGGACTGTTAATAGTGGCTGAAGCTAAGGACTGTTGGAAAGCATAGCTAGGTATTGGAAAATGTGTCTTGGGAAAGAGAAAGAGTGATCAAAAGAGTCACCATGAAATTTTAGTTTGGAGTAATTGGCTTAGATAAAGAGGAAAGGACATCTCTACCCTAAGAAAATTCAAATTAGATCCTATTAAGGTGCTAGATACTTTAATGTGGGAGCATCACATATCCATTTCAGAAACCACTAGGCTTCATAAATAGATCATTTGTTTAGAAATGCTTTTTAAGTTCCTACTATGTACAAAGCACTGGGAGAGGTTAGTGTGCATGTTTGCAAATAATTCAAGGGAATGAATAAAAAGTGAGGATAGGGATGCAGAGAAATTAAGAAAGCTGAAGATAGAGCCAGCTGGCACTAAGGTTCCAACTTGGAAATGTGGTATTTTACAGTGTGTGACACTTTCAAATCCTATCCCAATGTTAGACTTGATAATGGAGTATCCTATAGGCATTTTAAGTGAGGAAAGAGGTAAGATGGAGGAGCTACTGTCACAGCCCCCATCTGACTCTATAAACTCCATGAGTTCTTAATGTCAAATATTTAATCAGCACTCTTGTTTTTAATTAAGAAATGTGTCAACCAGGTAACACTATCAAAGGATCTCAGAATTAGTTACAAGACCTAATAACACTTTGCTCTAAGAGTTGAGAGGGTGCTATTACAGTTTTCTAGGTAGGAAAACTGTAGATTAGAAATATTTAATAGTTGTATCCCAGGTTTGAGCAGAGATCATTTTGTAGTGTCTGTCATTTCACTGTACATATAGGAAGAGGATTCAGAAATAACTATTGTACTAAGGTTTGAGCTTCTAAAATGTTTCCAGTGAGAAAATTTCATGGGACCATTCTTCACAGTGTTTTGTTTTTTTTTTTTTAATCACCTAAAAAGTTTGAATTCACAGGGTTAACCTTTCTTTTCCAGCCTTGATAACCATCTTTCCCTGTTCAATTTATCACTTTCACAGCAGCTGATAACAGTCTAAGCTAATATTGTAACAATTTTAGATAATATTGCAGATGCGCAAGGACATCCTCATATGAATCAATTAAAGAAGTCACAGTAAGTTGCCATTGAAAGTGTAGCAGCTGCATCCTTGAAAGCAGATGCTCTTCTGGATCTGAATGAGACCAATTTTGACTAATTTTAAGACCTAAACAGATTTCAGTCTGGTTAATATTAGGATGTGGAACCACTTGAGACATCCTAATGTCCTAGGCTGATTGCTTCTCCATGACAGCAGCATGCTGACTTTCCTTGAAAGGTGCTGAGTATTTAATATGCCAGGGATTTTATGGCAGTAGGAAAGAGAGACCCCAGTTATCCTGGCTACAGCAAGGTGGACTGACTGTCACTCATGAAATTAAAGTGACTTCCAAAGGCAACGTATCTTATAGGGAAAGTGCTTGGGCTGTAGGAAATGACCAGAACTACTGTATTTCTGCAAGGTTCCTGGGTAACCCACAACACCAGCTATAATGAACTACTTCCCCATCCCTACTCTGTCCCTAGAATATTCCCAAGAAACTAAAGAGAAGTTGTAAATGGCAAGTTATCTTTTCTCTTTCCTGATCTGTATCAGTCCATTATTATGTAAATTATTTATCATATTATCTTGGTCAATTAAATCATTTGTTCACTTTAATTCCAAAAGTATTGATTGAACTCCTATAATGCTACCAGTTATTTTGCTGAATTTGAAAACAGGAAGAAAAATAATATATAATCCATGCCATGAGGGAATTAATGATCTGGCTGGGAGACATACTGATAAGCACATAATGACAAAGAAATAAGATAATAGAACTGTGTTAAAGCAAACAAAAACAAACAAACAAACAAAAAACAGAAAAGCCACTGACCCTGGGGGAACTGGAAAGACTTTCTGAGTCAGATAAAGCACGGACAGTTTTCAAATAAGAGCCATAAAATGTATGGCATTGTGAAACAGCATGATGTATTTACAGGATTTGATTTAAAAGAGTGGTGGATCAAAGGGGAGGGGAGGGGATAAGTTGGAGAGGAAAAGGAGAAAATGATGAAAGTTAGAGAGAAACCGGAGAGTTGGGAAGAAACCAAAAATTATAGAAAGCCTTGCTAAGGAGCTTGGACTTGATCTTATAAAAAATAGGAAGCACTGAAGTTATTTAAACAAGAAACTAACGTGGTCAAATTTGTGTTTTGGATAAATAGCTTGATTTATCTAGCTCATATTTATTAGATAAATACAGAGGTTCAAATTAAGGTAGGGGCCAGACATGAGGCAAAGACATCAGTTAAGCAGTAGTCCATAAAAGAGATGAGCAATAAACTAAGAAAATGGCAGTAGGTACAGAAAAGAGAAAATATTTTAAGAAGTATTTAGTAAGTAAAATTGGCAGAAATTAGTCTTTGCTGAGAAGAGTGAGGGAGAAGAAAGCCTCAAGGTTTACTCTCATATTAGCAGCTTAGATTCCTAGATTGATATGCCACTGATAGAAAGAGAATTCAGGATAAAGAGAACAGATGCTGAAGGAAGTTAGCTTTGAACACATAGGTAAAGATACTCTGCTACAGAGGGTCAAATGAATATAGTGCTTTGTGGAGGGATTTAAGACTCATCAATTCATAATTAATTGTGGAAACCATGAAAATGGATGCACTTGCTCAGAGAGAATATATAGAGCGGAAAGTTAAGGAAGCTAATGAAGAAATGCTAGAGAACACCAGCAACTATGGCTGGGCCAAAGGACAAGGAACCAGTGAAGGAAACTTTGAAGGAAAGGTCAAAAAGGTAAAATGACACCCAGAGGAAAATGATGCCATTAATAAGCTATAAGAAGACAGAGTTTCAACCAGGAGTTGGCCAGTGCTGAAAAACGTCACAGTGAGCCTTTACTAAATTAGGACTGAAAAGCACTCAGTGGATTTGGCAATTAGGATATCATCAGAATAACTTTGCAGTAAAGAGATGAAGGCAGAAATCAGATTATGGCACACTGAAGAGCTAATAGAAGGTGAGTCAGTGGAGAAAGCCAGTGCTGACAGTTCTTTTAAAATCTTAGTAAGACTGCAGTCCTCAGGAGAGAAGTAATGGGGAGTTGGTTGGACAAAGGGCTGGGGGAGAGCAGCACGAATTTGGAAACATTCCTGAGAAAGGAAAAGGAGCTAACCAAAGCACCAGTGAAAGACATTTTTTTGAAATTAAAATCCAGACATTTTTAGTGACCACAATCTGCATTGTTTGTTTTGTTTTGCTTTGTTTTCCTATCAAAGAAGATGAGTTGTAGAATTTACAAAGGGTTAGTTCAAGTTTTAGGGCAGTTATAGTGAAAGAACCTGATTCAAGGGAGTTGAGGTTTTTGGTGAAAAGAGTAGTAGCTCAGGGACCATCATTACAATCCATGGTGAAGGCCCTAAGAGGGACCTAATATACCAGGAGAAAATGAAGGCATTATAAAGTCAAATAGCAGGCATCATGGAAACAAGGATATAAGAGAGCTGGAAGAAGAAAAGGATTTGATATCAGAGTACGGTGTTAGAATTTAAAATTTCAGAGGCTGAAACCACTAGGATTTAATTTGATGACAAATTATTTTCAAAACATTGATAGAGGCTCCAAAAATAGGTGTTGGTTTTCCTAATATAACAAGAAGTTTGAAGGCAAGCAGTTACTGGTGTTGGTCAATAGTTCAACAATATTTTAGATTAGCATCTGTCTGATTCCTGATCTTTTGCCCTCTGTGGTAAGATGGTTGCTTGTAGCTTCAGGTACCACATTCAGATCAGGAACGGGGAAAGTGGAAAAAGAGGCTGGCATAGCTTTGGCTCTCTCCTTTTATCAGGAAAAACAAAAGCCTGCCCAAAAGCCATGGAAGACTCTTGGCTTAGGGGATCATTAGCCAGATTGTGAGCCATGGCCACCCCTAGCTACAAGCAAGGCTGGGAATACAAAAATTTATTCTAGAATCTGTAGTGGTGTGAGCAAGGAAGAGAGGAATTGGAACTATCCATTGGTCCAGCAGTAAGCAATGTCTGCCCCAAGGTTTGGCTTCCTCATATATAAAACCAATCAATTTAAAACAGAAAGCCACAGTTACATAATTGCTGCACACAGCTGGCTAGGAGCCTCAGTGACACATGCTTATGATAAGAGCAACAAAGATTTTATGAATGATCTGATGTGACCATCTCCAGTATTAGAAAAGCAACTCAAAATACATGTCTCAATAAAATAATCAAGTACTAATATTTTAAAACATAAATATACAACCATGTAGCCTCTAAAAGAGTGTGTTCAAATATGTGTGTGTGAGTCTAGAAACCTCATCTTGATCGTAATCTCTGTTGGCATTGCTTTTTTATAGGTTTCCATTTGACATTTAGGACCTGGTTAATTGTTTTGGGTTGTCTTCGTTTGCCATGGTCAGCCTTTCTTTGCTCAATATATTCCTTCTTCTTAAGAAAACGTCATAAATTTCCATGAGCTCTCAGGAATTCACAAGCCCGCTTTTCATTTGAGCTCTGGGTATACTTTTTGTGCTGCTTTAATAAAATGTTATATTTTGCTATAGATTACAGTCAAGTGAATACAGTGGGCTGCTATTGTAAACTACTTTTACCTCACTCATTGCAAGTTTTAACTTGGCAGCTAATCTTGTCTTTAACTTACTCTACTTGAATTTTTTTTTATTAATTTGCTGTTTGGCGGTAGCCAATTGTTGCATGATGAGATTACATATTTCTATAATAGGAAAAGGGGATTTTTAGGTTTCTTGATAGAATTTGGCCAGAATACCTTCAATCGAGTTTGGTAAATTAATACTACTTTGAGCCACAAATTGTGGGAGGGGCTTCAAAAATCTGACTTCTGCCTCTTTTCACTGATACGAAGAAAGTTCTCCATGCCAGTTAGTGTCACACAACAAAAAAATCCAGGGGCTCAGAAGCCCTAAAATGCTTTGAAATATTATAGAAGTATTACTTATGGGTTCTTTCATCCAGACTGCCAAATAAAAACATTATAAAGGGAGTGATCTCACCTTGCAATCAAACAACATGCATAATGTTAACATTAGCGAGGGAATGCAACATCACACAGCCAGTCTCCTGCAGATAGAGTTAGGGAACATCTTACATGGTACCAAGACTAGTGTCTTAGTTTGCCACAGGGCTGCCGGTACAAAGTACCAGAGATGGGTTGGCTTTTATAACAGGAATTTTATTTAGCGTAAAAGCTTACAGTTCTGAGGCCATGAAATGTCCAAATTGAGGTATCAGTAGAGATGCTTTCTCACCAAAGTCAGCTACTGGTGATCCTGCCATGTGGTGAAGCTGATTTCTGCTGAGGTCTCTGCCTCCCGTTCCAGAATCTACCTTCTCCCAGAGCTCAGCTGTGGGCAAAGGCACACACAAAAGACTTGTCTCTTCAGCCTTGAGCTGCTCTGTGGGACCAGCCTCTTGGGGGCTTCATGTTTGAGCTTTGGCTGCTAGTGATCCTCAAGCCTTCACTCACATGGCGGGATGAAAATTGGCAGCGCTCCCTTTTCCTGTCTCTCTTTCTCTGTGCCTCTGTTTATATAAGACCCAGCAAGAGGGTGGAGACTCAACCTGAGTCACACCTCACTGATGTAGTTCAATCAAAAGCAATCTAATCAAGCGATCTAAAGTGAATCTAGGGGAAGCGGGTGTGGCTCAGTGGATAGAGCCCCCGTTTACCATATGGGAGGCCCCGGTTCGCG
>JAQZBX010065890.1:0-16215 GCA_029593785.1 Cabassous unicinctus
GGGCTGGCCTGCCCTCACAAGGAGGCCCCGGGAAGCGAACCCAGGGCCTCCAATATGGTAAACGGGAGCCCCATCGATTGAGTCACACCCGCTTCCCTCTACATTCACTTTGAATCTTAAGTGTATGCTTAATGTCTTCCCACATTAGAATGAGGTTTCTTGAGTCAGCTTTTTTTCCCCCCAAATAACTGGCATAGAGTAGGCTCTCGATAAATATTGAACAGATGAATGGATCTTGGCAATGAGTTCATGTTGCCCACATCTCTGTAGGCTTCTCCTAAATTGGCCTCTTTTTCCTCTTTTCTACCTTCCAGGACCTGGGTTTCAGTGATGAGACATGGGGTATGATGTAACTCGTTTCCAGGGGGATGTTGACGAAGACCTTATCTGCCCTATTTGCAGTGGAGTCTTGGAGGAGCCAGTACAGGTGAGTCAGTCTGATGGCTGCTTTTGGTGGGGCAACAGATGGTCGTGGAGCTAGTAGAAAATATTCATGGAGAAACTGAGGCCCATAGAATGGGACCCATGGGAAAGCCTGTGTTCTGGTTCCCCATCTTATTCTCTCCTCCCCTCCCCCATAGAGACCTGTGCAAAGGAGCAGCAGCTATAAGGAGAGTGGGGCTCTCTAGAGTCTGTCTAGGGATGGACACCACAGAGGTCCAGTGGTGTCTTCTAAGGTTGCTCTGAGGTTTTCTGCTATAAAATTGTTAGCCGTATGTTTCTGTCTTCACAGTAGCTCAGTAGCTTCCTTTCCTCTCCAGGGACTCTGACTAGATTCTGTCTCCCTATCCATGATTGAACTTCTAGACTCCCCTGATAAGTTCTCTCTGCATTTTGATGATGTAATCAGGCAGGCTTCCTGCAGGCCTCTTCTGCTTGCCTACTACCTAACAACTAGGAAATGGAAAACTGTATGCACTGACCTGTTTTCTTCTCTGGGTCTATTGAAAAGACCAGCTTTTGATGAAGCCATGCACTATGCATTTTGATATGAAAGCTGCCACCTTCAATAGGTCATTTTTCTACCAGCTTTGCCAGACCAGACAGTACTGTCTTCCTGGGGCAAGTTTGAAGAGAAGCTTATGATTACCTGACAAGTACAGGAAGATGGATTCTTTTCTAGGAGGTACGGGGGGATTGAACCCACGACCTCGTGCACGGGAAGCAGGCACTTAACCACTGAGCTATATCCCCTCCCCGAGATGGAGTCTTAACAGTTGTATTCATGGCACATCATCCTTCAAGGTCTTTATTGCCCTCACTCTAAATACTAATTAATCCCTGCCACTCCTGGCCAGCTGAAGATAATCCCATTTTCCAAACCAGGATACCAGTCAGTGAGGCCTCATGGCCCTTCCCCTATTCACTGGTTCTGTAACTCCTGGGGCTTCCCTTGATTTTTTGAGTTTATTCTTACTCTCCCAGCTTCCAACCAGCTAAAGGAGCACAGATGCCTGAGCTGAATAAAAATTAGACTGCATTCCAGTGGGAACCAGCCCTGGACCTATCCCCTGTCTAGGCCTCTGCAGCTTGCTGCCATTAGAAGCAGATTTGCGGGGTATGGAGGAAGCTATCCCGGCAGTGTCGAGAGGTCATGGGGTGTGTCAGGTTCCCTCTCCACCCTGGCGGGGCCTTGTCTATTTTCTGGCACTATTATTTGAGGTGAGTCAACGTGTGGAAGGGTCAGTGGCTATCAATGACTGTCTAAATCAGACTATCCCTCTCCCTTTTCCCTCCCCCCTCCCCAACCTCCAGTTTATCTTCTGAGGAACAGGGCAGGCAAACCTTTTGAGGCCAGGTTACCAGACACATTTCTGAGGGTAGCAGGTCCCTGCTAGGGATGCTGAGTGCCCCATGTCATATTGTTTGATTGATTGAATAGTTAATACATTCACATGGTTCATAAATAAAAACCATATAAAAAGGTATATAATGAGAACTCTCACTTCCATACATGTTCCTCTCCACCCAATCCCCTCCCCCATTAGGTAAAACTAATTTTTTAAATTAAAAAGTTATTTTTATTAGTTTATTGACTATCCTTCCAGATTATATTTTGGCAAATACAGGTAAATGTGGAAGAAAAAAAAAATTATATATATATATAATTTATTTATTTATTTTTGCTCACCTTTCTTACACAAAAGTTAGCAAAGTCTGTACACTTCTGCAAGGAGTGGCAAGTTCATATAGGAAGTCTTGAAAGAGGCAGTTGAGCTGAGACCTGAATGATAAGGGACCATTCATGCTAAGATCTAGAGGAAAGGCATTTTACGCAAAAGAGAACAGTAAAGGCAAAGGCCCTGAGGCCTTTTAGTTGGGTGTGGTCCAGGAGCAGAAAGCAAGCCACCATGACCAGAGCACAGTATTGGGAACATGGGGTGAGGTGAGGTCAGAAACACAAGGGCCAGAGCACGTAAAATTTTATAGGTCCTGAGTAGGAGTTTGCATTTATTATAAGTACAATGGGAAGCCATTGTAAAGTTTTAAGCAGTGGAGTAATGTGGTCTGGTGTACATTTTAAAATAAATGATTGCTCTGGCTGCTAAACGTATTATAGAATGGATTATAAGGGGACAAGAGGGAGGTAGGGAGACCATGTTTAGAAGATGTGCTTACTACATCCCAAACACTTTGCTAGGTGTTTGAGCATGAACTGGGTTAGTGGCAATGGAGATGGATAAAAGTGAACAGATTTAGGATGTTTATGGAAATAGGGTCTGTAGGACTATGAAAAGAGTCAGATATGTCTTTGAGAAAAAAATAAAAATCTACTGTGAGCTGGATCAGTGATCTTGAGGATGACTTCTTTCCTAACCTTCCTAGGTTTCCATCTTTGTTATCTGTGAGCATCTTGAGGGCAGAAACGTCCTCTATGTTCTTAACTCAAGCACTGAGCAAAGTGTTTGGGACATGACACTCCAGTCATTCATTCATCACCATCTACAAAGAGCCTACTGTGTGCCATGATACATGCTAGATGGTGTCTCCACAGAGGCCAGGGAATTCTCTCACTTTGAGGGATTAACTTTAGAAGTTACCTGAGTTATCAGGGAAGTAGGGTGAAATATGAGCTTTAGGGAACTGAAAAGAATGTGGCTCTAGGAAAAATTCCAGTCCGATTTTGAAGACTAGGCCTAGCCATTGGAACTCAGGGCAACGCCTCATGTCAGCCCTCGTAAAATAAGAACTTGGGCTCACACAGAGAGAGGGCTCAACCTCTCAACTGGAGTCCTGGGCTTTTAAAAAAGTATTATTGAACTTTTACCAATAAATCTGCCCACCCCGCCGCCCCATCTATAGTCTGAACCATCCTATAAGACCCATATCAAATTCTGTCCCCTCCATAAATACCTGCCCTGATTGACCTAGCCTGAAAAGATCTTGCCCTCCCCTGGACTTCTGTGGCAATTATTGTGTATGTAATCCAGTTGGCAATTAATAATTGGCTGCCTTATGTCATCTTTCCTATTGTCCTGGAATGTTATTTATATCTCTTACTGTTATATAACTTCTTGTTTGTCTTGTCTCACAACCCATTTGTAATCTCGAGCACAGGAAGCATATCTTAAGTCTGTCCCCCACAGTGCCTTGCCCGTAATAGATCTGTACTCTGTTGTGATCCCAGAGACCTCTGGTTCTAGAAGCTGCTCAAAGGCTTGATTGGCTTTGTGGGGTTATCATATTCAGGCTCTTAGCTCCCGCTAATTACCTTGTGCTGCTTTCCCCCTGCTGTCCCTTCTAGGCACCTCATTGTGAGCATGCTTTCTGCAATGCCTGCATCACTCAGTGGTTCTCTCAGCAGCAGACATGTCCGGTGGACCGTAGCGTTGTGACGGTCGCCCACCTGCGCCCAGTACCTCGGATCATGCGGAACATGTTGTCAAAGTTGCAGATTGCCTGTGACAACGCTGTGTTTGGCTGCAGTGCTGTTGTCAGGCTTGACAACCTCATGTCTCACCTCAGTGACTGTGAGCACAACCCGAAGAGGCCTGTGACCTGTGAGCAGGGCTGCGGGTGAGATTTCTCCTGGGGCCCCCTGCTCACTAGTTGAGGAGGTCTCCTGTGCATGTAGGCAAGGAGAGTCCTTGGCCTTTCTGGCTCCCTTCCCCCAAGACAGCACCCTCTTGCTGCTTTTCAACTTGGTCTTTTTGTTCTTGCTTTAATAAAAGAAGAGGGACAGCAATTCAGCAATCTGTGTGATAATACTAAAGATTGATTTACTTTATCCTTTCCTTTCAGTCCAATACTACTTTCTCCTTGTTAGGCTGACTACTCTAATTTCCAGTCTTCTCATATTTCCTCTTACCCTATTTTTCCTTTCTATGGGGTGTGAAATATTTGATTAAATGCCAGTAGCTGGAGCTGTGAATCTACAGCTTCTCTGAAGGAATGCATGCACAGGCAGAATCTGTAGGAGGAAAGGAGAGCCATGTGGCTGAGGTGGAGGGAGCCCAGCAAAGGGGGTGAGGAGGGAGCTTGGAAGGAGAAAGTGAAAGGAATAAACTAGTGGGAGGCCTGAAATTAAAGTTAGAAATTTTGGATAGGAGAAAGGCCACTCAGCAGTTTTCTGCCACAGAATAGGCCATTTGCCCACGTGTCCCATTGAATGCCCATTTACTGCTCTTTCCCCACCCTGGGCTATAGCCTGGAGATGCCCAAAGATGAGCTGCCAAACCACAACTGCATTAAGCACTTGCGCTCAGTGGTACAGCAGCAGCAGACACGCATCGCGGAGCTGGAGAAGTCGTCAGCTGAACACAAACACCAGCTGGCAGAGCAGGTAAGGTCCAGAGAACATGGGGGAGAACGTGTCCCTGATATGCAAATAGCTGTGTGCTTGTGGCTTATTGTGACCTGTGTGGTCTCTGCTTGTGCTTGTGAGTCTGTGAGTGGATTCCGCCTGTGGCTTTAGTAGGGAATCAGATTGGAGCTCTCCTGTCTTCCCCCCATCCCTTTCAAGCCATTCATTCACCTAATAGTTATCAAATACCTTCTCTGTGAAGGTACTTGCTAAGCCCTGGGGCTATAGCTGTGAACAATAGGCATACCCGTCCTCATGAAGCTTACAGTCTGTCTGCTTGTTCTCCAGATCTCACAGACACTCCCATTGTCAGGTAAGCTTTTGTTTTTCCTCTGCTGTCTGCCTTAACCATCATCCCTGGCTCTCCTTCCCTCCAACAGAAGCGAGACATCCAGCTGCTAAAGGCCTATATGCGTGCAATCCGGAGTGTCAATCCCAACCTTCAGAACCTGGAGGAGACGATTGAATACAACGAGATCCTAGAGTGAGTGTCACTCAGGATATGGAGTCACTTAACTCCACATCCTGGCATAGAGGCCTGACAGGAAGAAGAGCAGGGGAGTGGCAGGAGGAGGGCAGCGAAGGCTGGGCTAGGGCCACCATTTCTCAGCTGATGGGATGGACGACAGGCAGGAGAGAAGAGGATAAGCCTTGTTTCAGGTTCTCTTATTTATTTAGGGGGATGGGGGAGGTGGAAAGGAGAGCCACCTAAGGATGCAATTTATCCAAAATTAGGAGAGTACCCACCATGTGCAAAGTCCTGTATTAAAGGCTGTTGAGTGCTAGGAGGGTTAAAAAGGAATAGAAGATGCCATCCCTGTCTTTAGGTAGCTTACAATCCAAAGAGGAGAAGACAGGGTGCAAATTCAGGAAAGTAATCTAAAATGCAACAAAAACAAGCTAAGTCTAAGATCCGTTTCAGTTCCGGAGTTTATTCATAGACTAAACTGTAAGTGTGAACCTATATATATGTGTGTGTGTATATATGGCAACTAGTGCCGAGTGGGACAAGGTATAGAGGAATAATTGCTTCATTCAGTAAATGAATTTGTTTGAGCACTTAACTACATACCAGGCACTCTGTATGCTAAGTATTGGGATTTCAAAGAAAAATAATAGGGGTCCTACACTCACGGAATTTAATCTAGTGAGTAATGCTTGGTGACTCAGATGGGACCATCTAGGGAAAGATTTGGAGTTTCTGATCCACTGATAGAAGGAGAGAAGAAAGAATAGGGTTAAGGTGAGTGCAGAGTGGGTGGTTATTCCTATTAGGAGAAAAAGCCAATGCAGAGAAAGGGGAAGAACTGGAATGACCCCCTTCCCCCCCTCCCCCTTCCACACAGGTGGGTGAACTCCCTGCAGCCAGCAAGAGTGACCCGCTGGGGAGGGATGATCTCCACTCCGGACGCTGTGCTTCAGGCTGTAATCAAGCGCTCTCTGGTAGAGAGTGGCTGTCCTGCCTCTATTGTCAACGAGCTGATTGAAAATGCCCATGAGCGCAGCTGGCCCCAGGGTCTGGCCACACTAGAGACAAGACAGATGAACCGGCGCTACTATGAGAACTACGTGGCCAAGCGCATCCCTGGCAAGCAGGCTGTTGTTGTGATGGCCTGCGAGAACCAGCATATGGGTGATGACATGGTACAAGAGCCGGGCCTTGTCATGATATTTGCGCATGGTGTGGAGGAGATATAGGATATCACGACAGGCTCTCGGGATGAGACGTAAACCAGAAACTCCCATCACTCCACCAGCTGGGCCCTGTGTCCTCTCCCCTGCCCCAAACACCACGGCCCACACTTGAGCCACACATCTCACGGCATTTCTGGTACTGAAGGGCCCTGGGGCACTTTGCTCAGCCTTCCCGATGGGAAACCCAGATTCCCTCCTTTTGCCATATTTCTACCCCTAAAATGCCTGTAAATTCTCAATCTGGTTAGGGGGTCCCCACCTCTATCTCTTTTCCTGCCTAGGGCCTCTGGTTCCAGAGATTTTCAGAAAGCACAAACAGATCTGATTCCCCCAGAGGATCAGAGTCGAGTGAGGAAATTGCTAATTGCCCCCTCCTCCAAAAACCAGGGATTCAGAACAGGCAGGTCTATTGATTCTAAGCAGCATTCTCTGGGGAGCGGAAATACTGAAGAAAAGGGAAGGGTGGAACTAAAATCCTAGAAATAGTGAAGCCAGATGTAATTGGCAATCACTGATGGCCCTTGGGGGAAGACTGGATCTCGGTGCCAAGCAATATCCCTGTTAACATACCTTAAAGGTGCAGGCTCCCACTGAGCCGGAAGGTGTGTAGATTTGGGATGCCAAAAATCTCCAGATGAGCTGTTCTCTCCTATACTCTTCCATAATGAGGGAATGTCAGGGTTGCGGGTAGGGGTTAGCCTATTGGGATTGATAGGCTCAGCAAGGAGCTGCTTTCTGGCTTTTGCTGAAATAAAGTAGGCACTGCCTCTTATACAGGCAGCAACACATCCACAGACCCCTCTCCAGCCCTGTGATTGTAGTTAGTTATTTTGATAATTTCCTTTGGCCATTGTGGTTTGTTTATATTTCACCCCCCGCCTTCCACTTTTTAAAGAAACAGCCTGGTTATGGCTACCCCACTTTCCAGCCCAGCCACATCGTTGGCAATTTAATTTATTTACTTTTTTTTTTTTTTAAGAAAAGAAAAAAATCAAAACTTAAAACTTTTCTTTTGCTGTTCCTGTTGTGGGGATTCTGGATGGGGTGGGGGGCAGGGATGGGGGGGGTCTGTTTTATATTTTTCCTTTTCAGCACAACCTTTGGCTTTAATATAGGAAGAGCCAAGGGAGTCCTTGGCTGAACTTATTGATGTCTGCCCCAACCCTCAGTAACCCCATCTGAGATGAGGAGCTTCCCGCACTCCAGGGATGGAATGGACAGTCCAGCATCGATGTCTGTGTCCTCTAGAGTTTGTTCCCAACCATTCCAGGGTCTCATCCTAAAACTCTGGGTTTATAGTATTCATTTTGAAGGCAATCCCCACCCCATCCATGATTTTTCCCTGGAGATTTATAGCTGGGTTCTAAGCTTCACCAGGCAAGATGGGATACAAATTATGTCCTAGTCACCTCTGAGTAGAGGCTTCGCTCTGCCTCATCCACATCCCTAAGGACTTCAGTTCCATTTCAGGCTACTGGGGGCATTCCTTGATCCCTGAGGTGACTGGCAGAGTAAGAAGGGGCAGGATAGTGGGTGTGATTATTTTAATATGCAGGTGGGAGTGGGGCTGGGGAGAGACCAGAAAGTTCCTCCCCACCGTACTCTTAACACTTTTCTTTTTGGAGTTTTATTCCAGGCAGCTTGCTGTAGGTCTGGGTAGTTGGGGCATGGCTCCATTGGGATTGGAGTGGAGGAGTACAGCTTGAGGGGAAGAGGGAACGTCATACATTCCAGCCCCAGGACATTGTGCTCAGGAATTTGAAAACGCTGCTATACTTAGTGTGGTTACTTCATCTCTTCCACTCCCCTCTGCCCCTGCCTGCCTTAGCAAGGCCCGTACTCTCCCATCCTTACCCTCAGATGGAGCCAGGAAGCAGTTAAGGCTTCCCTACCCTTTGCACTAGTGTCTCTGCAGGTTGCTGGTTATGTTGTACGTGCTGTTCCATGGTGTTGACTGCACTGATAATAAACCTTTTAATCAACTCTGAATGCTTAGTGCAACATCCCTCCTCATCTCGTGAAGCCTTCTCCTCTGCTTTGGCTTTTCTCTCACCTTAACTTCTTTGACTTTTTCCTTGCTTTGTAAACTATCCTAGTCCTAGAGCTTACCTCTGTTGTGGAAGGACATCTGTCTGGGAGTAGTGTGCATCTCATACCTGCTTTGCCTGTGGGCCCTCCATTCTTCCTTCCAGTTTCTTGTTCTATAATCATCAAAGCTCTTTATCCAGTGATCTGAATTGTGTTCTTTTCAGAGCTTGCCTTTACCCCAAATTCCATGCTTCCTTAAGTGCTCCTGGGATTTGGGGACACATTGTACAGATTTTCACGTACCCTTTCCCCTTGTCCCCAGAAGCACCTTTGCTTTGGAATCTACGGTTCCATCACAGGCAGGGAAGCTTTCACCACCAGCACCCCCATTGTCACTAAAGAAAGCAAATGTGAGGAAGGGAACCTGAACCAGTTGTTCCCCCTGTGTTGAAAGACCTTGATAAACCCTTGTTTGAGGCATTTCACCACTCCCCTATCGTGAGAAAAAGGAAATCCTTTTTTCCTTCGGAACTATATTTTAAATTTGTTGAGTATCATGTATCCGATGTAAAAGTGAAAAATGCAGTAGTACTCTAGATATTCTAGTGGGTTGAAAAAAAAAAAGCATTCCTGCATGCACTAATTCTGTGCTCTCATCTAATGATAAAATAATGATGAATACATTCCAATATAGAGCACAAGAGGTACTACATGTACTGTAGGGCTCAAAACTTTTTTCTGAAGCTCCTTTGAAATTACTCTCAGAACCTGCTGCTCATTCTTTTGAATGTCATGATTTGTATCAAATCTTCCTATTAGGGTAGATTTAGTTTTTAGAAACAAATATTCATTGAATGTCTACTTTGCAAAAGGTGCTCATGAGGGTGGGGTTGGGGGGTTAAGGCATGAAAATGGCACCTGCCTTCTCAGAACATACTCCCTAATAGACACGAGTATATAGTAAGCATAATAAACGTGCTCAGTGAATTTATAAGCAGTATGTGAGCTGAGGGGAAGAGAAAGCCACTGATTCTGATGGGTCTCAGGAAAAGCTGTTCAGAAGTTAATACTTGTTCTATATCAGAGGTCAACAAACCACAGCTCGCAACTCACAGCCTGCTTCTGTAAAAAAGTTTTATTGGTACACAGCCAAGCTCATTTGTTTACATATTGTCTATGGCTGCTTTAGAGCAGAGTTGAGTAGTTAGAACTATGGCTGGCAAAACCTAAAATATTTACTGTTTGGTCCTCTACAGAAAAATTTCACCAGTCCATTCCAGACTTATAAGGTAAAGAGAATTGGTGAGGTAAGGATGGTTGGTTGGTTGAATTTTTAAATTTGAAATCAGAACATTTTTCTACATTGCCAAAATAACAAACCCTTAAAATTAACAATGTTTCTTTAACCTAATACAAAGCCCATAATCCTATTTCCCCAATTGTCCCAAGAAATGCCTTTTATAGCTAATTATTGTCCAAGCCTGGATCCAGTCCAGGACCCTGCATTTACATTGGGTTATGTCCCTTATCCCTTACCCTCTTAATCTGGGTTCCTGGAACAAACGTGTATGTGTGTGTAACACCTAACGTGAAGAGATTGGGTTAGTTGTCCTGGAGAGCAGCCTTTAGACTTCACTGATTGCTTCTTTGTGTACTTTAGCATGTTTCTCCAGCCCCTATTTTTACTATAGACAAAACTAGATCTAAAGTCTTGAGAGAGTCAAGTGAAATATTTCTGGGGATAGAACACATCACAGGAGAGGTGTTCTTTATATTGTGTTGTCCCACTGTCCCACCATCAGCCTGATCTCTTCATTGTACAGTTGTATCGTTGAGAGACTTTAAAGCTCGCTAGGTGATGAATACATGCCCCGAGAGAAGGGTGCAGCTTGTAGTGCAGCTCTGGTTGTGGGCCCAGTATTGCCTGATCTTATGATCTTTCAAGAAACTAGGAATCCATATGTTTATGCTAAATCTCACAATTTTTAAATGTTGGCTAAAATTTTATAAAAATTGCTTGTCACATGCTTGTCACTTCCTCACACATACACCCCCCCCCCAAAAAAAAAAAAAAATCTAAGCCCTAAACAATTTGCAACCTCTGTTTTAGGCTGAGATCCTAAAAACAAGTGAAGGTAAAGAATATGTTGAAGAAGGAAAAGAATAGTATAATCTGGACCATAGAGTTTGTAGAAGGAAGTAATGGAAAATAAGATAGAAATAATTGGGGCCAATTCTTGGAAGCCCTTGAATGCATAGCAAGGAATTTGGACTTTTATTCTGCATGTAGATTTTTGAGAAGAGGAATGATTTCCACCTTAACACTTCTGGTAGCAATGGAAAGAGTGAGAAATTGGTGACATTGTTAATAAGCGTTGCACTAATTCATGCAAGAATATAAAGGCTTGAATTGAAATAGTACAAGAGACACTGGGGAAGAAAAATTGATGGGTCTTAGTAACTGATTAGATTCATCCTGCCAGCATTTATAGTACACCTGTCATGTGCCAGCTATCAAATGAGATACACAAATAATTGAAAAATGAGTCTTCCTCTGAAGGAATTTGTAGCTTAGTATGTAACATAGACTTGAACAAATAAAGTGGGAAATACAGACTAGTATGTTGCTAATACATATGGGCTGAGTACAGTGGGACAAGGAGGAGGAAAGTGAACTATGGTGGGGGATGCTGGAGGGAAGGCTTTGAGGAGGAATCATGAGCTGAGTTCTGAACGGGATCAGATATTGACAGTGAGGAAAGAAAAAAATGGCCAACAAATGAGCATTTCCTATGAGTCGGGCACTGTTCTAAGTATTAAACATTAATTTAGTCATCCCAACAATTTTTTATAAAGAGGCACTATTATCTCCATTTTCTATGTAGGGAAACTGAAGCAGAGGACAACATTCACATAGCTAATAATGAGAACTGGGATTTGAACCCACAAAGTCATTCCAGAGCCTGAGCTCTTAATCACTGCACATAATGATAGGCATATAACTAAAGGTGAGTCACAGATGAAGACAGGTTTCTAGTCTGTGTGGATGAGAAGATGGTTTCAGTCCTCTAGTGATTTGTTTTACTAGATAAACAGCAGAGAGCCAAGGCTCTTAAGATTTGGAACAAGTCAACAACTTGGAGGGGGATAATACTAAGTTCTTGTGTGTTAGATCCCCCCATGTTAGCTTTTTTATTTCAGTCACATAAAAATTTGATAAGATCTAAGAATTAAAAGCCAAAAAGATCATTATAGAGTGGCATTAGCTAGTTGTTGGTTATACAGGTGAAGAGAGAAAAGGAACTTCATGAACAAAGGAAGGAATTGGGCCATCATGGAGAAAACCAGCTCGATTTATTGGCAGTATCTTACTGGGAAGAATTAAGAGGGAAAAATGGGTATTTTAGGCAGGGAATGTTGATAATAGGAATTGGTGTTCGATGAGATGGAGAATTGAAGTTCCTGGGCAGGGGAATAATATAATGAAAGCATTTTAAAGTAATCACGCCTGTGGATTTAAGTGTGACAAAATCAGGAGACCTTGAAGGCTGCTGAAACAGGCATGAATTAAAATGATGTGATGGAGAGAGCAATAATTGATGAATGATGGAAACGGGCGAAAAGGTAATTCTCAAGGTTGGAAACTAGAAGCTAGAAGAAATTGAGAGAATGGTGCCAACAGAGATGGAAAAGCTGGGAATGTGATTCTGGGAGAGGAAGAGGAGATTTGCTTGTGTTTTAGGTGACAGTAGTTCAGCTGTAGGCAGCTGGAAATACAGGACAAGCGTGGGAGTTGTGTGGAAAGGTGGCTTGGAATATTGTCACAGGAGAAGGGAGGAGAATGAAGCTTTCATAGAACTTCCACAGATGGACAGAAAAATGAGAAGAGGGAGGCAGTATCCTGAGTGGGAGAAAGACGGTACAGTGTTTCTAGAGCCAAACGAGAGATTTTTTTAAAAATAGTGGTTTCAAACATAGCAAAAGATTAAGAATGAGAAGAGACTTTTGGATTTGGCTATTAAAGTCTTAAAAAATCAGGAGGCAGAAATCAGATGGCGGTATTAAAGTATTGTGGAGCTGGAGGCAGAGGGTATGCATTTTATTTGAAAAATAAGAGGAAGTAAAAACCGCATGATTTGGCAGCATCAAGTGAAGGTGGGGTTTTGTTCAGAATTCATGAAGGATTGATCCAGTGGAGTAGAATTTGAAGGTGTCATGGAAGGAGGATAGTTACAGAAGATTCCTTGGGTGGTTGAAATTGAAGGGGAATGCAAGGGGGAGGGCAGATGAGCAAGGCCCAGTACTGTACCAGGAACTAAAGAAAGCCGGTGACTGGAAGGTAGTAAATACAGAAGAGTGGCGGGAGAAAGGGCCAAATCATGCAACACAAAGATATGAGGAAAGAGGGTGGCAGGGGAAGGGTGGTGGAACTGAGGAATTGAGGGTAGGCCGTGGGGATGGTAAAAATTTGCAGTGATATATTGTATGTGAGGATAGAGGCCTTGGCATCTCACCTCCAAAAGTTACAAGGGAAGCATCTGAGAGTGAACAGGATGGTCCCCAAGTACCAAATAGGCTCTGCCGCATTCCCCTTCTCTAGTCCAGAGCCTCCATTTTGTAAACCATGGAGCCTCCCTCCCTTCACAACATAGCTATTGGTTGCCCTCTGCTGGCCAGTTTTGATCTTTTCTTTAAATCTGAGAGTATGCACAAAATGGCAATTGGAAAGCAGTGTACTGAGCCTACCAGATTCTATTTGTTCAATACATATTTGATCACATCTATATTTAAGGCCTTGTAGAGGAGATAAAAAGAAAAAACAGTCCTAACTGTAAAGAAGTCCAGCCTGACTGAAGATTAAAACATGTACGCATAACTACTGTAAAAACACCCGATTTATTTGACAAATACGTTTTTTTCATTTTGTGACTTATATGTGCCAGAGACTTCAAATCATAAAATTAGGGGATAGGATATGTTGAGCAATAGGTGATCAGGGAAGACTTTCCAGGAGAACCAACTTTTAAGTGGACACTGAATAGAAGGTGAGAATGAGAAAGAGCATTTCTGGGAGAAAACTGCATGAGCAAGACCAAATACTGTACCAGGAAGTAAAAGAATGCCAGTGCGGGGAGCAGGTGTAGCTCGGTTGAGTGCCTGCTTCCCATGTGCAAGGTCCTAAACAAAAAATGCCAGTGGGTAGAATACAGTGAATATAGAAGAGTAGTGAGAGAAAGGGGCCAGATCATGCTAGACAAAGGGCAGCCATCAAGGGCTTAAGATCTCAGGCTGTAGAGCCAATTCCAGATGAAGGCCTAGAGAGGTTAAGTAAGTGGTGGGCCCAGCCCGGACTCGCACCTGAGGGATGTGGACAGCTTTGTGACATACTAAAGAGGTAGGATAAATACTTCTTTCTATATATATTTTGTGGAGGCATCTCAAGGGAGATGCCTTGCATGCAACTCAGTAAGTTCCAGGTGAAATGAGGAGCATCAAAGAGGGGCTTAAAAGGATATGGACAATTTTGGGAGGAAAGGACAATAATGGGAGGAAAGGTGGGCAGTGGTGTGGGTAATCAAAAGGACAGCGTGAGCAAAGGCATGAAGGTGGGAAATTACGAAGCATAAATGTGTAGAAAGCTCTATCAATTACCCTTGAAACCTCTGCCCTTTAGAGACCCTTCTTGGAGAAGATGCTGTGCAAGAAATGAACTAATACAAAGTCCTCAACAAGTAGCCTGGCTCTTTCCCACAATCAGATATTAGGGGATAGGAAGAACCAGGTGTAGTGAATACAGGGGGGTAGAGGTCCTAGCTTGGTTAATACATAGAATTTGGAACAGGTCCGGCACATAATGAGCACTCAAAAAGTGAAAGTTATCATTCCCAAACTCTGGCTCCAGCTAGATCTTCAGTGTTTGTTTCAATACACTCCTCCTGCCCCGGTTCCCAGCTCTGTGATGCCTGAAATGTATCTCCTACAATACATTGGAGTGAGAGAATGCCCTGTTTCCTGGATCTTCAGTGTAATAAGACCTACAAGCTGTAACTTCTAGTAATGAAAATCTAGAGGTGTTCTCTTCTCCAGGAAACTCCAGGTTTGACTTTAATTGCACTCACACATTCCCAAATAAAACTGAACTCAACCCTTGAACCTAATTCTTTGCTGTCCTCTCTCAAAAGAATGAAACTTGTGCCAAACGCCCTGCTGGCAAACCTAGTTACAGAAGTCTCAAAGTGCCTTGTAGCCTAGTAGCCAATACAGTTGTGCATAATTAAGCTGTGATTTCCTTCCTCATATCCCCCCAAGTCCAGCGGTGAAACCTTTTGGCTTTCCTTTCTGAGACAGAAAGGGAAGTGCAAGAGAGACACTGGCTCTCCATTTACAAGTCGTGAAGGGGGAAAAAAAAAAAAAACCGCAGCAGCCGTCACGAACAGGATTCGAACCTGTGCGGGGAAACCCCATTGGATTTCGAGTCCAACGCCTTAACCACTCGGCCACCGTGACTTACAAAACGAAGTTTTTCCGCGAGCTTACAGAAGGGGTCTGCATTGCGACCCGGCATGGAGTGGGGCCGCGCAAAGCTGGCTCCGATCCATCCACTGTGGCCCTCCCGCTCCTTACCTGTCCTCTCCACCTCTCAAAGGAAAAAAGCGTCAAGTGGACAGGGTGGTCCTGGAGAGAGGTTCTCCCGCCTAGCATAGAGTTGGGTCTCAAGGAGCGAAAGCCTATTTAGATGATGGCGAAGCCTGCAGAGAAAGCAGTTGGAGGGAAGGGACTGGGACTCCAGGGCCTTCATTGGGTTAAGGGGTGAGAGGGCGTTACCCCGGAGAAGACATTAAGGGTAGGAAGCCTCGGGAGTTTAAAGGGGAAGCTCCTGGGGATGGATGAAAGGAACATTTTGGGCAAAGGGGTTTGGGGTTCTTTGGGATTATGGGCTCCGTAGGGTTAGGGATGCAAGGTTGAGGACTTCTCAGGCCAGGGGCATCCCCCTGGGGTGGGGTAGAGAGGTCCCCCCCGCCCCGGGCTGAGAAGGCAAAAAGAGAAAGGGCTTCGCGACAGCTAAGGGGCTATCTCAGGAGAGTGGGCGCCCCCTCCAGGAAACAGCCTTCTCTCCGGAGGCTCCGGCCGCCGCCGCCGCCGCCAGGGAGGCTGCCCGGGTGCGTCGCCGCGCCGGGGCGATCCGCCGCCGCTGCGCCCGGCGGGCCGGCAGGGGGCGCTGCGCGGGCCGGGCCCGGCCGCGGCGGCGGGAGGCGGCGGCGGCCGCGGCGGCGGGAGGCGGCGGGAGGCGGGAGGCGGGCGGAGGAGGAGGCGGAGGAGGCGGGAGCTGAGCTGAGCGGGGCGGGCGGCGGCGGCGGGGCCCGAGCCGGAGAAGATGGCGGTGCGGAAGAAGGACGGCGGCCCCAACGTGAAGTACTACGAGGCCGCGGACACCGTGACCCAGTTCGACAACGTGCGGCTCTGGCTTGGCAAGAACTACAAGAAGGTACGCGGCCCCGGCGGGCAGGGCCGCACGGGGGTCGGGGGCGGGACAAAGGGGCCGCAGCCCCGAGGGCCCTTCCCGGACCCTGCCCACCCTCCTGCCGCCCCGGCCCCTCCCCCGCGGCCTCGAGCGGCCCCCGGCGCGCCCTCCGTCCCCGCCTGGCGCCCCTCCCCCAGCCCAGTTTTCACCCCCACCTCTCATTCCA
>JAQZBX010065891.1:0-16213 GCA_029593785.1 Cabassous unicinctus
CTGTGTATGCCTTTTGCACATACTTCCTGCTGTGGGTTGTGTGTTTTTATAAATCTAAACAGTTATGTATATGTAATCCCAACCCTTATTTTCATTCTTTTTATATATCTTGAAAGTTTTCTTTTTTTTTTTTTTTTTTTTACCAGGAAAACCCAGGTCCCTCCATATATAGGCAGACATTTGAGCCACATCTGCCCCCCCAAATTTTTCTTTTTATATCCTCCTAAATTCAGAGCAATTTAGGACACTATTTCAATAATTTTAAATGCCTAATTCCTAATTTGGTTGATTTCATTTTGGTAAATATTCAGTTTGTTTCAATTTATTTATGGTTTCATTTAGACACAGTCATGTAATAAACCATATTTGAAAGCAACATGAGTACATACATGTAAGTGAATGACATTGCTGTATCAAATCCCTAATCTTAAATTAATCAAGTAAATGAGAAACCTCTGAATTTAATACAATCAAAGGGCATCAAGCCCAGAGGAACAGACCAATTTACAAACATAATCAATATCTCCTTTAGGAATTCATATATAATATCAAACTGCCACAGCAGTCATGTGTACCAGTGTCTGAAACTTACTTTGATGTAAATAAAAATATAAGATAGATTGATGGTTGGATAAAGGCATTGATGAATAGAGGGATATATGATTAAACAAATACAGCCAAACCTTAGCCATAGACCACAGGTGGTGGTTATGTGGGTGTTCATTGTCTTGCAGCTTTTCCCTTTATAACATAGTGTTCATCATACAATGTTGGAGAAAAAAACAAAATGAAAACAGTCCATGAACACAAAAATGAAGACTATAACGGATTTGAATAATTTGAATAATTTTAATAATTCACTTACATGTGAATTAATTAATTATTAATTAACTAATTAAGGTTGTAAATCAAGGTTGAAAATGCAGTTATTTAGGAAAAACTTGTGGAAAGTCTTACTGTCTGATGGCTTGGACCCCTGTTACCTGCATGCTAAACCAACAAGCTTTTTGAGAGAGCTCTATCAACAAAATCACTATCAGCCTTGTCTAAAAGGGTCTTGCTTGGGAGAGATGGAAGGGAAAACAGCTTTAAGAGGAAAACCATGGAAGATAAGGTCTGGAATTAAGACATCAACATTGCCTAAGAGGAAACCCCACCCATGTGTACAGAGAAGGTGAATTTGCACTGGAAATTGAATAGGGTGGATGCTCCAACCCAGTGCTCAGGGAAAGTTTTGCTGCCTCAGGTTATCAAGAGTGTGGAGTATATTCCCCAAGTGTTGGGGTGGGTGAGTTCAACACCCCATAGGTCTGAGTAGGATGGGCTTGCCCCTCGTAGATTAGGGAAGGCCAGGTCACCAACACATTGTCCTGAGAGGGTTGGGCTTGTATGTCTGAGATTAGGAAGAATGCTGCTTTCACCTCATTGTACTATGGCAGCTGAGACTGTACCTCAGGGGGCAGGGAAGGTGTCACCATCACCCCAATGTTCTTGGAGGGTGAGGTCTTTAGCTCGGTTTCCACCTAGATGCCTGATGATGGTGGGACCAAGGAAATGGTCATTGGGCAAGCTTGTGGAAAGAGTGGGACCCCAAAAGGCCCAAGGGAGAAGAAACCATCACCTAAAGAATGACTCTCAGACTCTGAAATTTAATGGAGTTTGCCCTGCAGATTTATGGAACTGGGGAACCCATGACTCATGTTTCCCTCCCAATTTCTCCTTATGATTATGCAAATATTTTTCCTATGTCTGTGCCTTTGTTATGTTGGAAACAGATAAATTGTTTTGTAAGTTTCAGAGGTCTACAGCCAGACAGGTCTTTGCCCAAAGACAAACTCTATTTCTTTAAACTGATTGTGATATGATTTGGTATTTAGCATTACTGGTCTAAGGTTTTTTATTTTTTTTTTTAATATGGTAATGCCTTTTTGGAATTCAGAGTGTGGAATGTGGCAGTTTGATATTATTCATGAATTCCAAAAAGAAATATTGATTAGTTTTGTAAAAAGATCTGTTCCTCTGGGTGTGAAACCCTTTGATTATTTTATTAAATTCAGAAGTTTCATTTTAACATAATTAAATTAAGTTTAGGTCTTTGATTTGGCCATATTAGTAGGACATTGGGTCCCCACCCCTTTCATGAGCAGACACACAGAAAAAGACAGGGCAGAGGCCCCAGGAAGAGAGCTGAACCTGAAAGTTTGCAGCTCAAGAGCATGGAACAGCTGAGCCTGGAAAGAAACAAGCCCCAGGAAGAGAGACAAGCCTTATGCCAGCCTGCAGCTGAGATCAGAAGAAGCAGGGACCATGGAGCTTGGAAGAAAGAGGAAGGCTGAACTCTTGCAGAGACTGGCAGCCATCTTGCTCCAACATGTGGCAACAGACTTTGCTGAGGGAAGTAATTTACATTTTATGGACTTGTGATTGTAAGCTTATACCCCAAATAAATATCCTTTATAAAAGCCAACAGATATCTTGTACTTTGCATCAGCACCCCTTTGGCTGACTAATACAACTGCTTACCCATGAGCAAGAGTACGTATCTTTAAGTAAAGTGTTTGCTTAAGTTTTATTAATCTTATTTTTTTTTTAAGAACTCAAAATTATGTATATTAGTTTTTAGTTGAATACACAAATTTACTACACAATGAGTTTTGTCAAATACATATCATCCATGTAATATCTTGAAATATCATCTTTGTAGAAAATTCCTTCCTCTCATACCCTTTTCAGCCAATCCCTGCCAAGCACCAGAGAGTCAAACATGTTCTGGCTTTTTGTACTATGTGCTAGTTTCATATTATAGACATTTAAGTAGTGAAATACAACAGTACTTAGTATTTTTGTAAGGTTTCTTTCACTCAGAATAATGTCTGTGAAATTCATCCATGAGGCAAGCTGGTTTAGGGAATGAAATGACAAATCTGGGACCTGGCAGAATGTCATGGCTATGAAACACATGACCATGGAATCCCACCTGGAAATCCTTTGAGAGAAAGACCCCCCACACCTACAGCATAAAGCAGCTGGAAGAACCTGTGAGGATTTCCCTTAAGCATCCAGGATCAAGGGAAAGCCCTGGATATCCACAAGGGGCCTTATCATGGGTCCCCTGAGAAATTGATGGGTGGGGTAATCAATTAAAATTGCAAACATCTGGGAACCCTCCCCCAAACATTAGAAAGTGGGAGAAATAATTAATAGTTTAAAAAGCAAGTGCAGAAGTTAAATCAAACCTTTTTTTTGTCACCTCCCTGCTGGGACCAGCCCACATCTATACCTAGGACCCATAATCTATTATTTTCTTTCTCTTATCTCATTTTCTTAATAAAATACAGGCCTAAGTAAACTGGCATGCTCTTAAATTTTTTTGTAGCATAGCCAAAATCTTAGAGGAAATCTGGCAATATATATTTGGTGAACAGCCAGCCAGGAGAAGATAATCTTCCTCAAAACTGGTGAGGCCTGCTGAGTGAGTCTAACTATCAAGTACAGTCTAATGCCCTTTTTTGGTTATCCATTTTAAAGGGGTTTCTGTATGGGCCCCCACCAGACATAATGCCAAGCTGAGGGTGGGAGCCAGGTCATGTGACCCTTCCATATCCATGATATACATGCCCAGGCTTGTCAGACCTGACCCTGGGTGGGAGGTTAGGGGCACAAGTCAGAGTCTCAAGGTAGGACGCTGCTGGGACAGGGGGTCACAGGCTGAGCACCAGGTGCAGCAGAGCTGCCTTTTCTCACCTGGATGTGGTATGTCTATGCTAAAGCCCTGGCTTTTTTAGCAGCAGCTCCCAGAGCTGGCTGCCTCTACCTTCTCTGCAGCCCCTACCCCAATTGGTGGCAGAGATGGCAGAAAGATTTGGAGGCTTGAGTATGCCCCTCACCCATGTGTCTGCAGCTGGGCCCACCTTTCTACTCAGCACATGCAGCTTTTAAGTCTGGGATGGGGCGAGAAGGCAGTGGCAGGCAGTGATGAGGTAGGTGCCATGGAGTGGCCCATGTTTCCTTTCCCAGGGTATCACAGACCAGGGTCTGTTTCCATAATTCACCTCAACTCCACATTTAATCGTCTGCCTAGTACTGAATTTCTCATTTCCAGTTTGTAAAGTGCTTTAGAATGTCTTAGAAACTGAAATGCATTTATAGTGAAGTTAATGTTCCACCCATGGCCAGAGGAGGTTATTGCCTTAGGACCTGGAAGCATGTTAGCTGGAAAATTGAGCTCTAGTCTCTTATGGGCTTTTGATGTTTGGTTTAGCTGTGAAACTCCCAAGTAGAGCCAAAAAATGAAACCGCTTCCTAAGACCTCTGTAAAAATAAGAGAAGAGAGAGAGAGAGAGAGAAAAGAAAAAAAAAAGGGGACTGTTTAAATGAGCCCTTGTACTAGGAAAAATCTTATGTTCTGGGGACTTTGGTTGTGGGGTAACTGCTTCCAATGTCTCCCACAAATTCATATTATGTGCTTTGGTCTTAACTTTGGATTCAGGCATCTCTCAAGACCTAGTTCAACTCTGAGAATGCCTGGCCACAAGGGCTTTGTGATTCCCACTATAGGCAGATTTTGTCTAGGTCCTTGGCAAAACTGCAAGGAATGAATTTCAAGAGCACCCTACATTGTTTAGGCCAGTAATTTATTAAGGTAGGGAGGGAAGAGAAATTGGAGAAAATAAGAGATCATGGGTTCCAGGTAGAGAGGAAGGGGCTGAAGAGTGATAAAGTGGGCTGATTTACAGACTACAATTCCCCATTATTGATTATAAATGCCCAGGTTTACTTGTGTGGCCATTATGGCAGGGAAACAGCAGGAGCAGGGTGCAGAAGGCAGGAACTGGAGTCAAAAGGCAAGAGAGAGAGAGCCGGTTCAGACTTTGTGCTTGCTTTATCAACCATTAATTATTCCACCCCTTTGCTAATGACATAGAAGGAGTTCCAGGTGTTTGCTGTTTTGATTGAGCATCCCACCCATCATTCCCCCAGGAGGGCCCAATCATAAGACCCCTGGAAAATACCTGGGACTTTTCCTGGCTTCCAGAAGAAATCTCAGTCTGAATGGGAGAATCTCGTGAGGGTCTTCCAGCAGCCATCTTGGGGGTATTGATGTCCACCTGGGCTTTTTGCCAGGTTCCAGATTTGTCTATGGATTCCCTATCTAGTCTGCTCCATTCCCCCTTCAGAGAGTTTACACCTTTAAGAATAAAGGGGTGCTGAAGAATAATGGTCATTTTTCTGTAATTATTTCCTGCTGGTTAGGGACAGTAGGTACTACCTGAAAAAGTGTAAAATCCTCTGGCTGTTATATCTCAGTTGAAGGAAGATAGATCTGGCATCCTGGGTGAAACTGGATGGCTAACAAGATGTTGATTCTGGAAAAAATAAACTTGATTAGAATTTTGAGGATATATGGTTCCACTAAGAGGATACTGGACCACATAAGTAGAAAAGGCCAGGTGCCTATAAAGGCTGCATCTTCCTGAATTTGGTGGGAAACAGTATTTTTCTTTCATTTATTTTATGCTGTCAGTTAACTCTAGGGAGAGATGGCAATAGGCAATGGGGTTAGGTTGCCAATCCCAGTTCCTATGGCAGAGGAGAGGAATGAGAAGAGGCATTGCCATTTTTTTAGTAAAAATACAGGAGATGAAAACAGACAAGATTTCTTAAAGGTTGTTTGGTTTGGCGTCCCCCTAGCAATAGGCATCTGAGCTAGAGTTAGAGGGAACAGGTGGCTTTGACACAGACGCAACTTAGCTTTGTGTCTTGAAGAGGTATTTCAGGCCATCCAGTGGCTGGCACTCGTACATCTAGTCATATGCTTCTGATGAGCTGGCAGCTGGCTTCGCTCAAGATAAGTGCACCAAGCTGGGAATTCCTTTAACTTTCAGAGCTAAGAAAGTGATCAGAATTACATTAAGGTTCCTTCCATTTTGGCTTTAATTGAGAGGGAGGCTGTTTTATTGCTAAGTTTTGATCAGAACCTGGTTTCCTAGTCCTGGGTGATGACAGGTTGTCCATGGACCATCTCAAAGGGGCTAAGCTGAAGTGGGCCTTAAACACCTCATTTGTTGTTTCCCTTCTGGTGGGAAATGCTTAGCCCTGGCAGGATGGCATGTGGGTTTTCCAGTCCTCCCCAGGATATGAGTGGGACAGGTTCTGAAATAAGGGCTAGGAGGGTGTATTAGTTAGCCAAAGGGGTGCTAATGTGAAATAGCAAAAATGGGTTGGTCTTTATAGAGGGTATTTATTTTGGGTAGAAGTCTACAGATACCAGGCCATAAAGTGTTAAGTTTCTTCTCACCAAAGTCCATTGTTACGTGTTGGAGCAAGACAGCTGCCGACATTTCCAGGGCTCAGGCTTCTTGGGTTCCTCTCTTCCCGGGGCTGCGTTTCTCTCTCAGGGATTAGCTCCTTTGGTTCCTTCACAAGGTCAGCTGTAGACTATCAGGCGAGTGGCTCACTTCTCTTCTTCTGGGGCCTTTTCTCCAACATCAAGACTGCTTCTAAAAACCGGCTTCTCAAAACTGCCTCAACTCTGTTCTTGCCATGCCTTTTATATTTGATTCCCCACCCACCAAGTGGTGGGGCTTATTGCCCTTTAGACGTGGCCCAGTCAACACCCTAATCATAACCTAATCATGCCCAGATTAACAGATCAGTTTACAAGCATGATTCAACTATATTTTTGGAATTCATATTTACATCAAACTGTCCAACTGCAACAGAAGGAGACATGGGTTAAGCACATTCATTAACTACTTAGAAAATGATATTTACCAGGACTTTCAGCATGTTCAAATCCCTCAGCATATGATCTAGAATAGAAAAGATATCACCATAATCATCAGGCATTTTTCTAGAATAGGAGCAATATAGGTACAATACTTAATTAATGCATGAACCAAATGCTTAAGTTCTCTTTGAGCTGCAATTAATAAAATGCTCCAGATTTGCAACTCCATACATGTTATCTCTCCATGGGAGGAGGTCATAATGCCAAATGTGTTTATGTTCTACTCACAGTACTCTGGTAATCAATGCTCCACTTGCTATGTCCTTCATACAGCCAGCATGCTGCAGCACTGTCGACCCTAGAGAGAAGCTTGGAGAGTAAGTTAGTATTCCACTGGCCTGGTGCATAACACCCTTCAGCACTATGAAACAGTGCCAATCTGGAGGCGATATCCATTGTACATTTGGCCATGCTGAGCCATTTCTGCCTGCTGCAGGAGTTTGAAACTGCAACATAGTCTCCATCAACTTCAGAAGCAAAACCAGATATGTATTAGACACCTTTATTGTTTTAGGGGTCAGTGACAAACCTAGCAATAACTCAAATGGAGAGGCAAAATGCAGAGTATCAAAGGCCTGGTTTGAATGCACAAGAGTTTGACAATGCTGCATTTATATAATGATCTTAACTATTAGTCATAGTTTCTAATAAGTTTCACTTTAAGGCACATTGGGTACCATTATTAACTAAGCCACACGAATTTTATTAGTAACAACTTTGCTACGTTTTTCTTTTTCCACAGTTGAACCAATTCCACTTGTGATTTATACATTAAACTCACAAGATAGTATTGACATTTAAAGACTCAGTTTTAGGTTACCTTTCACTGTTATGCAATTTGTATCAGGTGAACCGCAAATCTGATTTCCTAAGCACAAGCAAACTGACAAAGTTAAACACAAATTTCAAAGTTGAACACAAAGTTAAGCATAGATTTAAACAGAAAAGAGAATTTTATACCTTTAGGATTTCTGGGAACTGTTTTATATTATTTGATGACACATGAGGTTTCTTATTTTCCAAGAGAGTTTTAGTGACCAGTCTGGATCTTAATCTCTATTCAGACCCTTTATAGGCACAAATGAGTTTAAGATACTCCTATTCGGAGTCTTCTGGTAGGTTAGAGACCATGCCTATTGTTCTAGGAAGAATGAAAAAGTGCTTTTTAGTGTACTAATCTGGTGTTCCAGCATCCAAGTTTGACTAAAACGTTTACCACTCCAAGTAATTTAGAGCTGATGCTCTGGTCTCAGCGTCCTGAGAATTTAATCCACAGCCCTGCCAGTGGGAGTTCCCATGGCTGACCTAGGTCTTGGGGATGCCTGAAAACTCCAATCATCAGACCAAAGACCCAAGATAGATTGATGGGAGACATTGGGGGCAGTTACCCAAACCAAAGTGCTGGAGATAAGTCTCAGGGGACGTTTGGCTGCCCTCTGAATGGAAGGGCCCAAGGTCTTGGGGACCATTCAGAGTTTACTGCTCTGGTTCTCAGCACCCCTACATTCCAGGTTCCAAGACTGACTGCACTGTCACCCAAACAGAAGCTCCTGAGATAAATCTCAGGGGAAGCTTGGTTGCTCTCTGAATCAAAGCCCACAAGGCAAGTCTTGGGGGACATTCAGAGTTACTTCTCTGGTTCCTGTCATACTGGAAATAACACAGGCCCTGCTTCTGGGTGTTTCCAGGGCTTTTCTGGACTTGGAAGACAGACCAAATAGATCAGATGCTTTCCTAACCGACTATTGCTCCTTCCTGGAGAAGGGGCAGGAAAAATACTGTATCTTCCTATTCTTACTGAGGTCTTAAAAGCTGTCCTAGATTTATGACTTTACTATCTGGTAGTTTGCAGTAGGACCAGCTATCAAAAGCCCATTAAGTGATTAGAGACTAATTGGTCTAGCTAACAGGCCTTGGGCCCCTGAGGCAATAACTTCTTCACTAGCAAATGCATTTTCAGATTTACAGTTTTAAGACATTCCAAAGCATTTTAACACAAATATGCATTGAGAAATTCAGTAGTAGGAAGTGAGAAGATAAAACATGGGTAAAGGTTAATTATGAAAGGAGCCCTGTCCTGTGACACCCCTAGGAAAGGGGAATCCCATGGCATCCAACTTTGGCCCTGCTCACCGCTCTTTTCCCACCCCATCCCAGACCAGGTAACTGGGTGTGGTTGATAGAAAGGAAGGCCTGCAAAGGCATGGACCCACGGGTAGGTGCAAGCCCCTAGTTCTCATTGTTGCCATCATTGCTGCCAAGGAGAGAGGGTGGGAGAAGTCAAATGGCAGCCAGGCCCGTGGGCAAAGCTGCAGCTGCTAAAAAGTCTTGAAGAAGCAGCTTCACAATGCCTGAAATTCAGCTGAGAAACCTCTGTCTTGGCAGGGACCTGCTTTGGGTCCCTGCCCTGTGCCCCTGACCTCCCATCTGGTGTCAGGCCTCACAAGCCTGGATGCACGGTGCAAAAGCAGAGAGGTCCCATTCCCTGGTATCTTCCCTCCTGGGATTACATCCTGTGGGGTCTTGTAGGTGAACCTGTTCAAAATAGATAATCAAAAGAGGGCATCACACAGGCTATAGGCCATAATTTCACTCACCAGTAACTTCCTGGATGGTAGCACCAAAATATGCAACCGGATTTTGTCTAGGACCTTGTCTAAACTGCAACAAATGAATTTCAAGAGCACACCACATTGATTAGGCCAGTAATTTATTAAGGTAGGGAGGGAAGAGAAATGGGAGAAAATAACAGATCATGGGTTCCTGGTAGAGAGGAAAGGGCTGAAGAGTGATAAAGTAGTCTGATTTACAGACTACAATTGCCCATTTTAGATTATAAATGCCTAGGATTTTCTTGCATGGCCATTGTGGCAGGAAAAAATAACAGAAGCAGGGTGCAGAAGGCAGGAACAGGGGTCAAAAGGCAAGAAAGAGAGAGAGAGGATTCAGTCTTTGTGCTTGCTTTTTGAACCATTAATTATTCTGCCCCTTTGCTAATGACAGGAGTAGTTCAGGCTGTTTGCTGTTTGGATTGATTATCCTACCCATCAGTCCCCCAGGAGGGCCCAATGTTAAACCCCGGGAGAATATCCAGGATCCAGGCCTTCTCTTGGCTTGCAGAGGAAATCTCCTTCTGAATGGGAGAATCTCATGAGGGTCTTCCAGCAGCCATCTTGGGGTTACTGTAGGGCACGTGTTAATGGCAGCAGTTTTTCTGTCAGGTTCCAGATCCATCTATTGATTCTCTATCTAGCCTCATTCAAAAAGGCCATTCCACCATCTTCTCAATACAGCTGCTCCAGGACAATGGGGAACATGTTAAAACCAATGAATTCCATGAGCATGCTCCCATTTTCCCTAATAATTTTCTGTATGGTAGTTTTCTTGATCAGAAGCAATGCTATGTGGAATATAATGATGGTGGATAATGCATTCTTTAAGTACATGGATGATAGCTTTGGAAGATACATTGTAAGCAGGGAAGGAAACCCCAAATCCCCATATGTGTCTATTCATATTAGAACAAATTGTTTCCTCTTCCATGACAGAATTAGTCCAAGGTAACAATCTGTAATCAGGTATGCAGCAGTTCACTTCCAGGAATGGTGCCAAATTGGGGACAAAGTTTGGGTCTCTGCTGCTGGTAGATTTGAAACACAGCAGTGGCTACAGCCAGATCAGCCTTGGTGACTGAAAGTTCATGTTTCTGAACACATGCATAACCTACATCCCTATCACCAGGGCTACATTGTTTTTGAACCCATTAGGTGATGAGAGAAGTGAAGAAAGAGGCTGAATGGTATCCATAGTACAGGTCATATTTTCCATTTGATTATTAAAATTTTCCTATGCTGAGGTCACCCTCTAGTGAGCATTTATATGGGACACAACTATCTTCGGTTTTGGCCAACTCAGAAAGGTCTTTCCATATACCTGTTCCCCAGACTTCTTTGCATCCAGTTTTCCAATCATGTTCCTTCTAAATTCTTGACCATCCAGCCAAACCATTGGTGATAGCCAATGAATCAGTTTACTAATGCACATCTGGTCATTTCTCTTTCCAAGAAAAATGAACAACTAGGTGCACTGCTCAAAGTTCTGCCCACTAGTAGGATTTTCCTTCCATACTTTCCTTCAGGAATGCCCCAGAAATTGGCTGCATTGCTGCAGATTTACACATTCAGTTGGTACCTGCATATCCTGCAGATCCACCTATGAACCAGACCCAAGTTTTCTCCTCAGTCAATTGATTGTATGGAACTCCCCAAGAGGCCATAGCTTTGGGATGGAAAGAGAAGGTAATGTGGCTGAAGTGGAGTCCATGGACATTTGGGACATTTCCTCAGGTAACTTACTTGTTCCTTCAGGATCCACTCAAGCCCTATATTGTATATACCACATCCATTTTATGATAGAGTGCTGCTGTTCATACCCAAATGTATGGTTTCCTGGGTCAGACAACACCAGTCTCATGACAGGCAACTCAGGTCTCATGGTAAGTTGGTGGCCAAAAAAAAATACTAAGACACAGTATTATGCCAGAAGCTGTTTTTCAAAAAGAGGTTAGTCATCTGCAGAGGATGGCAAGACCATGTTCCAAAATTCTAAGGGTTTGCATTTTGATTCTCTTATAGGGTTCTGCTAAGGGGTCCAGAAAGCAGCTTTCTTTGCCACTGACTCTTCCAGCGGTACAGAAGCTGCTGCATCATATAACCCAAATGACAGAGCAATTTGTACAGCAGGCTGGAAATGTTGCAGAGCCTTTATTCTGGTCCCTACTCAAAATTAGCAGCTTTTTGGTCACTCAGTAAATGGGCTGAAGTATCAAAACCGAATGAATAATATGTTGTCTTCAAAATCCAAAGAGGTCAACTATGCATTGTGTGTCTTTTTTATAATAGGAGAAATCAGATGCAAGAGCTTATTCTTAGCTTCCGAAGGGATATCTTGGCGTTCACCATATCACTATACACCTAGAAATTTCACTTAGGTGGAAAACCCCTGTAATTTTGTTGGATTTATCTCCTATCCTCTGACACACAAATGCCTTACCAATAAGTTTAGGGAGTTGCTACTCTAGACTTAGATCCAATCAACATGATATCATCAGTATAATGGACCAGTATGATGTCTTGTAGGAGGGATTGTTGATTAAGTTACCTGAAGACAATATTATGACATATGACAGGAGGTCATGTGGATGTTTCCTCAAGGCAAGCTGGAGGTTAGATGATGGTTTCCTCTGTGCAGGAGGGAGGTCAGGTGAATGTTTCCTCAGGGAAATCCATTACTAGATTATCTGACAAAGAATAAGCAGAATTTAGGTTTTTAATGCCCTTCTGACATTATTATCAACCCATATGTCCCTATTCCAATTTCCAGGGTCCCATTTATCTTCAGTCAATGCCCACACTTGAACAGTAGACACCCTGAAAAGTTGAGAATTTAGTTTCTGTTACTGACATAATGAGATCTGGGTCTTATTTTCAGAGATCTCAAGTCTGCAGCTGCAGGAAACAAGATTTTATTGACAGGCACACATAAACATTTCCATATCCTTTAAGCATCCTTCATTCAGCACTTTAGTTGCAAATTTGTAATCTTTTCTTTTATAATTGTATCCAGCTTATTTAGGAAGAAGCAGTGAACGTCATTATACCTTTGAATTCCACAAAAATCTGTTAATGTGTATAAAACACTCTCATGCAAAACCTTGCCTCTTATAAGCATGTGAGTAGTCATATCCAATGTTTTAATTTTCATATCTTTATTGCCAACACATACTACGGATTATCAGCCACATTTTAATTATTGGAAATAGAGTCTGTAGTGCCTTTGAATCTAATAAGCATTTAGAGCAATTGTTAAAACCACAGAACAAATTTTGAAACCCATTTTTAAGATTGTTTCTGAGCACTCCCGTAGCAAGCTGTATTAGTAAGGGTCTCTAGAGAAACAGAACCATCAGGAGATACGTGCAAATAAGAAATTTATTATATTTTCTCCTGTGACTGTTGGAACATAGACGTGCAAATTCTGTAGGGCAGGCTGCAAACTGAGAACTCCAATGAAAGTTTTTAACAAATTCTTCAGGGAAAGCTGACTGGCTGAAGTAGAGATGGAAATTCTCCTTTCTGTCTGCTGAAATCATCACTTCTCCTTTAAAGGCCTTCAACTGATTTTGTGATGTTTCTCATTGTTGAAGGCACATTCCTTAGTTGATTGTAAATATAATTTCCTTCATTGATTGCAAAATACAATTATACATAGATTCAATCAACTTACTAATGACTAAAGTTCATGAAATGTACTCACTGTAACAAGTAGGCCAATGCTTACTTGACCACCCAGGCACCATTTCCTGGTCAAGCTGATGCATGAGTCTAAGAATTATAGGAGATACATTGAAAAAATTATATGAAAGATTGTTATGTAGTTGTAATCACTGGTGAATGATACCAAATTATACTTAAATAATACATTAAGTGTGTTTACAGCAAATGATAAAACTCACTACACAACCCTGGATAAAATAAAAATTTTAAAATAATTTGGTGTACTACCACATGTCCCAAAATCTTTTGATCCAAAGAAAATGTTTAACTTTAATCCTATAAGCACACATTTTTAATACCCTCAAAGATTTATTTTTCAATCTTCGAAATACCTTATTTCAAATTCTGTGTATCTCTTTAATTATTTTTATTTATTATTTTGCTTCCTTTTTGCCTTCTTCTGTTCTACTCTCTTTTTCTTCTTTTCTTTTTTTACAGTTTATAATTTCTTTTCAAAATAGAAGTGCTTTATTTTAACTTTTTAAAATATTTTTTTTGTTAGAGTAGTTGTTTACAAAACAATCATACGTAATGTGCAGAATCACCACTCAACCAAAACCTTACATTGGTTTGGATTATTTGTTACAGATTATGAAAGAACATGATCAGCCTATTAACAGTAGCTATGAACAATAGCATACATTTGGTATATTTATCGGTATACCCCCTATTATTAGCATTATGTATTAGTATTGTATATTTGTTATATTTCATAAGAGAACACTCTCATATTTGTATTATTAACCACAGTCCCTCTTCCACCACTTGGTTCACTGTGTTACACAGTCCCATACCTTATACAAAATATCCAGTGGGTACACTCAGAGGCTCTCATTTTCATCACAGAGTTGTGCAATCATTGCCTCAATAACTTTCTGAATGTTTTCCTTAGTTGAAAATAAAAATTCCTGTACATCTTATTATTCACAGTGTTGATATAGTACCTTCTTTGTCATTGAAGCAAGAATATTACTACATTGCTGTTAACTATAGTCCATAAGTTATATTAATTGTATTTTTCCCATGCATCACATATTCTTACCACCTTTTAATAGTGACATATATTTGTTCTGGATCTTAGAAGAATATTTTTGTATTTGTATTTTTAACTACAATGTTCATCCACCTCTGGGTTCACTTTGTTATTCTGTCCCTCGATTATTCTCTAGCTTTCTTTCAATTGACATTTTCATTTCTATACTACCCTTTTAAGCCATAATCCCTGTTATAAACCAGGTCATGTTAGTTGTATTCACTATAATGTGTTATCATTTCCACACTTTTAAAATCAAGCTAATTAAAAATTCTGCATACATAAACATTAGTACATTTTCTCAGCCCATCCTATCTCTTAGTAACCGTTACTCTAGATTTTAATTCTATGTGCTTGTTTTTTGTATTTACCTCATAATAGTGAGACCATACAATATTTGTACTTTTGTGTCTAGCTTATTTAACTCAGCACAATGTTCTCACATTCATCTATGTTATCATATATGTTCCAATTTCATTTCTTCTTACAGAAGCATAGTATTCCATCATATGTATATACAACATTTTGTTTAGTCATTTCTCTGCTCATGGATACTTGGGTTGTTTCTAGCTTTTAGCAATTGTGAATAATGTCACTATGAACATCAGTGGGCAAATGTCTGTTAGCATTACTGTTTTCAGTTCTTCTAGATATATTCCTACTAGAGGGATTGCCCGATTATAAGGAAGTTCTATAATTAGATTTCTGAGGTACCAACAAACTGTCTTCCACAAAGGCTGCACAATTCTATATTCCCACAGTAACCATTGGGGAATTTGATGTAATTATGAATTTCAAAAATATAATTGGATCATGCCTGTAATCTGATCTGTTAATCTGGCCATGACTGAATTATGATTAGGGTGTTGACTGGGTCATGTCAGTCAGTAGGGCATTGAGCCCCACCCCCTGGTGGGTGGGGAATTGAATGTAAAAGGCAAGGCAAAGAACAGAGGAGAAGCAGTATTTTGAGAAGCAGTTTTGATGTTGGAAGAAGGCCCCAGGAGAAGAGAAGTGAGCTGTTTGCCTGATTGTCTACAGTTGACCTTGTGGAGGAAACAGGAGCTAAGCCCAGAGAGAAAAGCAGCCCCAGGAAGAGAGGAACCCCAGAAGCCTGAACCCTGGCAAACATGGGCAGTTGTCTTGCCCTAACACGTGGCAATGGATTGTGGTGAGAGAAAAAACTTAACGCTTTATGGCCTGGTATCTATGGAGTTCTACCTCAAATAAATACCCTTTATAAAGACCAACCCATTTTTTGGTATTTCACATTAGCACCCCTTTTGGCTGACTAATACAGAATTTGGTACCGAGGAGTGGGGAACTGCTTTTGTAATTACCAAAATGTTGGAATGGTTTTATAAATGGGTAAGGGGTACTTTTTGGAAGAATTGTGAAATGCTTGATGGAAAAGGCCTAGATCACTTTGAAGAGACTGTTGACAGTAATATGGACGCTAAAGAGACTTTCTATGATGCCTAAGAAGTAAGTGATGAAACTATTATTGGAAGCTGGAGGAAAGGCGATTCATGTTTTAAAGTTGCAGAGAACTTAGAAAGATTAACTCCTGGTGTTATATGGAAGACAGAATTTGAAAATGGTGAACCGGAGCATTTAGCTGAAGAACTTTCCAAGCTAAACTTGGAGAATGTGGCTTGGCTTCTCCTTGCAGCTTATAGCAAAGTACTAGATGAACGAAATACACTAAGGACTGAACTTTTGGGCACAAAGAAAACAGAAACTGATTCTAGAATTTCCAAGTTTCTGGAAATCAAATTCCCAGATGAAATTGCCCTATTTGAACACTTTACTAAACTTGGAACTCGTAACTTAGAATTGAAGATGCAGTTATCTCAGAAAGACTTGTGGAAAGTCTTATTGTCTGATGGCTTGGACCCCTGCTTCCTGCATGCTAAACCAACAAAGTTTTTGAGAGAGCTGTATGAACAAAACCACTGTCAGCTTGGACAAAAGAGGACATGGAAAGGAGAGATTGAAGGAGAATCAGCTTTAAGAAGAAAACCATGGAAGCAGAGATCTGGACTTAAGACATCT
>JAQZBX010065892.1:0-16214 GCA_029593785.1 Cabassous unicinctus
TGAACACTCCTCCAATTCTATAATTCTAAGGAAAAATCAACAATATAGCTGTAATTGCATTGGAGTAGCTGTTTCTCTGCTTACTGGGGTTTTAAGAGAGTTCTGAAAGCTTCCTCCATCAAAGCTGTGGAGCTGTAAAACGCTGTTGGTGGCCCTGACACACAGAGAATATGCATATGTACATACGCATAAACTAATAGATAAAAACAGGCTTCATTCCCCCCCTCCCTCCCAACGATTAAAATCTGCTCCAGTTCTGAGATGAATATAAACCGTTTACAGGCAGTTTGTACAAACGAGAGGGGGCGGCTGAAGAGCGTATGTTGCTGCACAGCCCTGGAGATTAGGGGACATTGGATGAAAAGAGATTGGATAACAGCAGTAAAGGAGAGGACCCTGTGTTCCAATAAAAGAGAATATATGAATATATGAGCTGTACCTAGAACTCTTTGCAGACAAGAAGTTATTCTCAGATCAAATAGAAAGGACTTTAGAAATCCTTTTGTGAATCAACCAATCTAACAGTATTTATTGAGACATAGCTATTTGCCTGGCATTGGAAAATCCCTGTGACAAACGCAGAATATTGGTGAAAGCAAGGGAGTTAGAAAGGCAGGGTACACTTTTCTCTCTGCTCATGCTGTATGAATGGTAGGTGCCAGCCAATTAGAGGAGGTGTAAATTTCATCTCTGTGCTTCTTTCAAATGATAGATGCCATAGTAAATTTAAAATATTGAATATGATAACTGAGCATGAATTTTTTAATTCTGCAATTAAAAGACTTTGTTCAGAATGCCATTAATTTTGAATTTAGGTGAACAAAGGGAAGCAGAATTCCTCTTTGTCGTTTTTCCTTCTGCAATTGAATTATCACTTTTTAGGAATTCAAGTAAATACCAATAAATCATCTATTCTTATACCAATTTTGTTAATGATGGAGGAGATCTCTTGCGTCAGCTTGCTTTTCAAAAATTTTAACTACATTTTATAGCACATTTTCCAGAGTGCTTTCACCTGTAGTCATTCATTCATTCATTCATTCAGCAAACACTTATAGGGCATCTAATATATGTCTTATATGCCAGGCTGCCTGCAGTTATACATAAAATGTACATGGATTCTTTTTTCAAGGAGTTGGCTGTCTACTGGTGGAAGAGGTAGAGATTCCTGAATTAAACACAGGTATTATTGAATATTCCTTAATAATATTATTATTATTCCTTAATAATATTAAGCTGAAATCTGAAAGGTTAGTTGAGTCCTTTCAGGCAAAGCTGGAGAAGGTGGTGTTTGGGGATGGGAAGAGCATTTGAAGCAGAGAGATGGCTTGGGTGAAGGTCCTCAGGTAGAAAGTATTTGGAACATTATGTGCAATGGAGAGAATTCAGCTCAAGCTAGGTGGGTGTGGGCTGGAGTGAAAAGGTGATGTTGAGGACCTTGTAGAACAAGGAGTTTGAATTTATGCATTACTCTGGCTTTGTGTGGAAAATGGATTGTTCAGGGGCAAGTATAGAAATGGATACCAGCTGTGAGGCAACTGCATAGGCTGAGAGAGAGGAGAGTGGGCTTTGGAGACGGTTGTGCTGGTGATGCAGAGGAATGGCTGGGTATGGGGTATACTTTGGAGGCAGCATCAAGAGGGCTGGATGATATGTCGGGGAGTGGGAGATTGACACCCCCCCCCCCAAACAACAATTCTAGTCTGAGCAACGGGATGGGCATCCCGAGGTGGAGAAGACTCAAGGGAAGGTATAGTTTAGGGGAACTTCAAGACTGATTTGGACACCTGAAGTCTGAGAGGACCGTGGGAGCACTAAGTAGACGTGTCAGGTGCATTACTGAGATTGGGGGAAGGTCTGGGCTGGATGTCAGGATAGCTGATGTTGGCGATTAGGTGACACAGTGCAAGGGAAATGGGTGAGATGGTGTAGGCAGAGTGCTCAGAGGCAGTAGACGCCTTGGCCTGACCCCAGAGAATGCCCACAGTTAGAGGTTGGGTGGAGGAAGAAAGCACGTGACATCACGGAACGCACGAGGCAGTGTTTTAAGACGGCGGGAGTGGTCAGCTGTGTCCAGTGCTGCTGAGAGGTCTAAGATGAAAAACTATGGAGTTTAGTGACATGGAGGCCATTGTTGACATTGCAAAGAGCAGTTTCCATGGAGGAGTCAAATTGAAGCCAGAAAGATAAAGAGAAGGTGAGGACGTGGGCAGCACAGCGTATTGAGATAACGTTTTTGAGATGTTTGGCTGTGGAGAGAGCAGAACGATAGGGTGGTGGCTGGAGTGGCAGAGAGATGTTGGTTTGTATTGCTTATAAAATGGAAGAATGTTGTGGGCATCTGTTTCCCGATGGGAATAATGCAATAGAGAGATTGATGAAACAAGGAAGGGAAACGAGCATGGTCTGAGGCTGTGAGAGGACGGCACCCAAGCATGCTGGTTAGTAATGAGAGGAGGGCCCTAATGGGTGTGTGTGTGTGTGTGTGTGTGTGTGTGTGTGTGCAGACACAGACGTTAATGGAGTTGGCAGTGGGAAGATGATAAATTACCATGCTCCCATGAAGGATGAAGCAAGGTCGTCAGCTGAAAGAGGGAAGGGGAGGTGAGCGTGAGCAGGCTAGAACATTGTGGAGAAAGGAAGAAATGACTGTCATAAGGAGTGGGAGAAGGCCTGCTAGAGAAATGTCCTGGGAATGTAGGGCAGTGTCAGTAGCTTGTATCTTACCTGAGAATCCTGAGTTAGGTCGATTAATTATGGAACAGGATCCATGCAGTGCCCAAGGCGTGCCTTGTGGAGCTGGGAATAGTTAGAACACACATACCCTGACTCTTATTCCAGTGCTCACTGCACAGCCCCAGCTTACCCCCTCAAAAGCTATTAATACAAGAGGGAAACTTCGAGGCTTGATTGGTGTGTTTTGCATTTTAGAATTGTCAGATGATGATTAGTGGTCTGTATCTCTTGGCTTCGTTTTTTTAGTACATTTTAGGGATCAAACCTGTTTCACTGACTGGCAGGAAGGTGGACATGGCTTAGCCATTGACAAAATGCAGTATTTCAACATCTTCCTCCTTGCGACCTGATTGTGTGCCCTCAGCACATAGGGAAGCAGCGTAATTAGAGTTCTGGGGGCTTTATTATCAATAATGGAAACACCACAGTCAGAAATCTCTTTAGCCCTAAGCACCACCGTTGGGGCTAAGTGGTTCCCCTGGGTGCCATGAGTTGCTGCCAGCAGCCTCTGCAAGAGGCAGCGAGGAAGGGGGCAGGGGTGAGGAACGAGTAGGAGAGAGAGAAATGAACGGATATCCTCGCCACCGGGCTGAAGCATGCAGCAGGGGCTGCCTGGTCTCAGGTCAGCAGCTGTGGCAGGAGGGGGCTAAGGTAGGGGTCGCATTTATCAGGTAGATCTGTGCTGGGCTGGTGACATGCTTTAGTCTTTGTAGTGGTTCTCGGAGGTGGGTATTTTTCTCTCCATTTCACAGGTCAGGAGGATGAGGCTTAACAAGATGCTTAAAGTAACAGAACCAGTAGGTGGTGGAAGCCGAATCTGTGCGAGAGGCAGACCCTTTGTGCCGAGGGCTGGCTGAGAAGACGCAGTCAGGGGGAGGCAGAGGGTAAAGCCTGTGGAACCGGGTGCCTGCCCGCAAGCCAAAGGCATAGCTTAAAGAGTGGAGCCGAAACGTTAAAACACCGCAGTGTTCTATGGGACCTGGGCCATCAGCAGATGGGACACCCTAGAAGTCAGTGCCTCACCCAGAGCCTGGAGGATTTGGCTGCCTTTTAAATGAGTGGCTCATCCCTTTCTTGCCAGCCTTGGCCAGAATTCCTTTGTGCTGTCATCTTCTTCTAGCAGACACACCCTCTCTGGACAGAGGTGGCAACAGAAGGGGCTCCACACATTCTCTAAGCAGGATGCTGGGCAGTGCCCTCTCCTCCCTCACCCTCCCATCATCACTGCTACCTGTTTTATTTTCACAAATACGCTGTGGTAATAAACACCTCTCCTCTGGAATCATGTGCCCACTGATGCCGGAAGTTTGTGGAGTTTATTTACTCTCTCTTCTGAAGAGAAGGCCACCAGCTGTATGTGGGGGCGGTCCCGGGAGGGTAGTCGGGTCTTGATTCTAAGCATGTGTAGTAGGTTGGATGGTCTGGTGAGGTGAGGTGCTGTCACCCGTCACCTCTGCCCGGGAAGACCCTGTTCCTGGCAAGCAGCTCCCCCAAGTCCCCATCATGGGCTGGGACTGGCTTTTCAGAAAACCGGACACCAGGTCCAGTTGTGGCTGTTGGTAACTGTGGCTTCATTTGCATAGCTCTAGTTCACAAAGCTTTTTTTCCTACCCATTTCCTCTTTTGATCTTCACTGTTACCCTGTGAGAAGGAAAGGGAAGGTATTAGTATTCCTACTTACAGTCGAGTAACTGAGCCACATTTGGAGGATGGGACCTGAACATCTCAGGGTTGAGACCCCCGGTGTTCTGAAAAGCCATTTGTAATCCAGATACATATTTCTACAGAAACAATATTATTTGCAGAGTCCATTCCCCATCTACTGGCAAACAATGCATTTCACCCCTCATCCCCTGAATTTTCTCAACTCCTGACTTTGTGCTTCTTGTATAGTACTTGTAGATTCACTCAGTGCTCTGGTTGTTTCTGTGCTGGTGGATCTCGCACCTCTCGAGGTGAGCCCGGCAGGCACCAGCCCTCGCCTTCCTCCTTGCCGCCCCCGGGGCCAAGCACTATGAGCATTCTGCCTGGGGCAGGCCGTGTTTGCAACCGGAACACATCTGACCTGTATATGGGAAATGTCCTCTATCTCAGACTGTTTTCTCTCCGTGCTGCAGCCCAGTACCAACGGGATGCTCCTCTGGTGGGGAGGGGGCTATCTAAGAAGCCACAGAGTGAGGAATGGAGCAGGGGCTGTGGGGAGCAGAGGCTGAGATGAGAGTGGTCTGTGGGCCTGTTTGGTTGTGTCTGCCTTAGACCCGTGATTTGACTGTTGATTTCCAACTTGGTTCTCCTTTTCCTCACTACCCCACCTTTATTTCAGATCATTTGAAAACCCTGGTAATCAGGTTGCTTCTTTACAGATGTAGAAACTTCATGAAAGGGAGATAAGGAAGAAGAGCCACGTGGTTTGGGGCCAAACTTCTAGAGATACTTGCTTTGGATTTTGGGGTAGTCACAATAGGGACTACTTTATAACCTGGGAGTGGTGGTGATTACTGTGGTGGTGGGTTGGGAGGGGGCTTAAGTTAGAGGCTATTCTGTTGTTAAATTACTGACTTGAAGGATAGGTACTTTGGAGGCTGGCAGTGACATATGAGGCCCTGACAGGATAGCTTTCAATAATTAAGAAATAAGTAGTTGAGCTTCCATTTTAGCTCCAGAAGCAGTGAAACGATTCCTTAAATGGATCTGTTGGAGGAGTGCGAGCCCCAGCCCTCAGTGGAAGTATTCCATCAGGCCACCTGTCAGGGCAGCCAGGGCAGGGGAGGGGTGGCCCGTGCCTCAGGTGAGATGTGCCCAGACTTTGTGGCCCTGATGCCTATAGGACTCCGGAAGTGAAAACACTGTACTCCCAAGAAGTAACAGAATGGAAGTGGGGTATCTTGTGAAAATTAACATAGAGTTACTTAGAAGAATGCACAGGTCAACCTTGAACTCTGGTGCCCCATTTCATGTCAGTTATTAATTGCAGGGTGAAAATCCAGTAAGTGGAAAGAATAGAGGGTGAAGCTCCCCACCTTTTCATTCCAGAAGGCCGTGAGCAGCCTCGTTCTGCCTCTTGAGTCCTGACCCTCTGTCTTGCTGTGAACTGAACTGTCGGTGCTTTGAACGTGGTAGCTGCAGAGCCTGGGAACCTTCACAGTCATCAGTCGGGCAGAGGAGCATTTCCCCAAGGACATTTTGAGGCTTGTAAAATACAGCCCAGAGAGCGCTGGCATGGGCAGTACTGTCTGCACTGAGTGGCCACAGGTGCTCTGTGCCAGGCCGACCCCGACCCTAACAGAGCTGCCCCTCGGGGTCGCCCAGCGTTTCCAGCCAGCCTCGGCAGAATACCCCTCAGGCCTGAGGAAGTCATTTTCTTAAAGCAATATTCTGTACAACTAAAAATGAGGAATTTTAAACAATCTGGAGAGTTTCTTTAACTGAAACAGAAACTTAGTTTTCCTGACTCCAAATCCCATCATGTCTTTGTAGTAGATGAGGATCAACTGAGGGTAGCATTTATTACTGCTAAATTATTTGTGTAATCGTTAGAATTTGTTTAGCCTATATTTAGGGCTTTATTTTGTTTTTTAAACTTACTTGAGTAACTTTAATAACACCACTGTCCAAAATAGATA
Source organism: Cabassous unicinctus (assembly GCA_029593785.1). NCBI lineage: Eukaryota > Metazoa > Chordata > Mammalia > Cingulata > Chlamyphoridae > Cabassous > Cabassous unicinctus. Next base: position 6,360 of record JAQZBX010065892.1, read on the forward strand.
CAGTATTAGTCTTACATCAAATGAGATGATGTTGAATCTCTTAAATCTAACCAAGGATGGAATATATCCTGTTAATTTGTCAAACTTCTGGAGAACCGCCTACATGAGACAGTAAGGATTAATCAAGCCCCAGTGAGAGAGAATTTGAAAAATACAGTTTTCTAATTATACAATCTCTTCTCAGCGGTCCAAGGTTAATGCAGTTCTGAATTCTGACAGTTAGTAATAGAAAAGGAAAAAAAAAGGACCAAAGTATATGAATTGTCTTATAATTACCTGAAACAGAGGTTCTCCTTTTGGCAATCAAGAACTTTATAAGCATTAATCTGATATTTTCAGCACTTGATTCTTTTCCTTTTAAACAGTCTTGGGGATAATTGTGTCCCTCTTTGTGCTTATCAAATATACATGTAGTATTTGGAGATTTCTTTTGCTTATTGCTTAGCCATTGTCTAATTAGTCTTTTTTGACAATTTTGACTATCTCATGAATGCTTCCTAGATGCTGTGGTATCTTTGGAACACTTGGTCCTTATTCCCACCGTGAATATAAAAACTGCGCTTATTTCAACATCACTAACAGAACCACTCCTACTTGATTGGTTTTTGCACCCAGGTAATATTTGTAGCTCCTGCTGCAGGTATTCTTAGGCAACATGATAAAAATGCCAGCACTAGAGGAGGATGAATTTATTCTTTAACTTAATTGCCGTCAAATATCTGTAGAATGTTTACTGTAGTGGTATATGGTACAGAGAACCCCCAGGCCACCCAAAGAAAAGGCCTGAGAAAAAGATGGAAAATTGGGGTCAGAAATGCAGATTTCAAGGTTTTACCAACAGTTCTGCTATCTGAGAACCTATGAAAGGATGAATTCTTAAAGTCAGTGACTATAGCAGAGAGATTCAAGGCCAGGATTGAGCCTTGGAAAATGCCCCAAGAGGCAGGAGAAAAAATTTGCAGAGAAGTGGAAGGAGCACCTGTAGGCTATGGTGATTCTGGAAGGTACAAGAGTGTAGAGTGGTTCACTAATCAAGAACCAAGAAAGCTGGTGAAGCCAAGGATTGTAACCAAGAAGAAACTAGGTTTTAGTAAAGATATGGCCACTCAGTGGCATGTGGGAACTGACCAGAGCCGACTGTGCACCTCGTCCCAGCTCTGCCTGATGTGGCATTGGTAGCTTGTAAATGACCATGTTCAGAGTATTTACACCACAGCAATCTGCAAACATTCCCCAAATCAGGGCTTAAAAAAATTTTTTTTTAAAGTTATAAACATTTACCAGCATGTTCCAGAGGCCAGTTGGTTTCTATAGAGTAAGGTTTCTCAAACTTTTTGCACAATCCCCTGAAAACATACATACCTGAAACTTGGTTTTTAGAAATTATAATTTTTACACCCAACCATGTTGGATGCATCCTGATCTCTCCCTTTTCCCTCATTCATTTCCTTAAAGGGGAGGTGGGGGCCAGAGAATGCTGGTTATGACTCACTAAACTGTTTTCATGACCCTCAGTTTGTGAAAAACATTGTTTTAGAGAAAACTAGATTGTATATGTATTTTTAAAAGTCTGGAGACAATTGTTGAAAAAATTAGTAGGGGTAGCAGTTTTAGATAGAATAATTTCATCTTGGAAGGATGTCCTCTTCAGAATGGGGACCAAGTATGCATGCGTAAAGTGGGGTAGAGAAAAGCCAGTACTGTCATAGAGGGTGAGAGTGAGAGTTGGCGCTGAGGCCTGGGGCCTAGCAGTTAGTGATAGGAGAGGAGACTCATATTTTGTTAGTGAACGCTTGTTCTTAGAGAAGATCACCTGTTCTGTAGGATGGAAGAAGGAAGATGGAAACACTAGGAAAAGGCTAAAAGTCAGATGCACCTGGTGTTTTAAAAATTGCACTTTCAGAGCCAGTGTCATTCCTGCAAACTGAAAGAACACTTAGGCATCTTGTTGAAGGCCACACAGCTTCAATGCAAAACAGGGACTTGAACCCCAGCGCGAACTCTTTCTCCATACTTTCCTGCAGAAGCCACGAGGACAGGGAAGGCGGACAGCCTTGCAGTAGTCAGGCCAAGCAGGGCCCGGGAGCAAGCCGGGCAGAGTCGTCAGTTACCTGGTCATTTGATCTGTGCACCTTTACAGTCCAGGCAGGTGAGCCGCCAAGCTCCACCGTGACTGACCCACATGGAACAGATTGACTGGACGTCGTCAAGTTAGTCTGTACCCTTTCCTCTTTGAGGAAAAAGGGGGAGCCTGAAGGGGGCCTGAAGCCTGACTGAGTAGTGTCTCAAAGGGATCAAGCCTGAAGGGAAACGCAAGGTGGTGTTGGAGGCACTTGAGGGCCAGAGCCTCAGAGCTGTGGAGGTCTTGGATCTGGGAGGCCAGGACCCAGGCAGCACAAGGGGAGTTACCAGGTGGGAATGAGGTGCGAGGGTCCGGCCTGGGGTGCCGAGTGCTCCCCTGGCCTGAGTTTCCTCCTCTATCCATTTGGTGCGGGGCCCGTATTAACCAGACCAGGATTTGGAGGGGCTCTGGGGAGGGTGGGAGGAGAAGGTGTTTGCCAAGTCCAGAGTTAAAGCCCAGCAGTTAGGACTGGATGGTCTTTGTGCTTTTGACCAAACACTTGCCTTTCGTCTTTGTCACTGTCTAGTTTTGAACCTGGGGGATTGTGAACTGTTCTTTTTAAAGAGCCTCGCGGGCGCCCCAGTATCACACTGACATCGGCCGTTCATATTGCTCAGAAGACTTCATCTTTTTCTGACAGGGAGCTTTACAATTTTCGTCTTGTGATTTTGTAGTTAAGAGGAAAGGAACTCTGTTTATAATCTTGTGTGTTATTTTTATAAACGACCCTTTATACACAGGGTTGTCAGATGCCACCCGAGAGAATCTGTTTCATATGGTAATTTTCCTTAATGAATCAAGATGTATAATGTTAAAATTTTGCCCAAGACTGCCTCAGAAGAATTAGAGGAAGATTGTTGCAGTCGGTGTGACCAGTTTTAGAGATTCAAAAGAGGACAGTGTAATAGTGTTCCATGACAGAGTCAGCAGCTATGAAGTCCTGAATATTAATACCAATACCATCAAAAATATTTATTGGCTGGAAAAGCATAGTTTTGATATTTGAATTTAAGAGGACTTTCTGTATTTCCCAAGTCACCGTCAATAATTGGAATCTGCATTTCTTCCTTTATTCATTCAATAAATATTTAACACCCAGTATGTTCCTGGCATCCCATTAGGCTCTGGGGTTGTTACAAAGAACCTAGAAGACTGGTCTCTGCCCTCAAGGGGGACATAAAAGAAACAATTACATCTAATTGTTTTTAACACTGAGAAGTGTTAATCCCAGCTTCATAGCAGCTGTCACCAGGAAGAGCTGGGGCTACTGAGCCTCTCCCAGCCCTTCCCAGGGTCAGTGCCCTCTTGTCCTCTCATTCCATCAGGTTTATTGGTTAGACCAGTGAGTCTCAGAGAGTGTAGCTGGAGTCCCTGTGTTCAGAGGGGATTATTCTCTGATGGGCTGTGATTTGATTAAATTCAGTTTCTTTTTTCTTTAGATATTCCTGCAGTGCCAGAAACTATTTATTTTTACACATAAGCCCTCCTAAATCTTGATATTCATAGATTAAAATGAACACCTACTAACATTTCCGAAGAAGGGCTCTAGGTTGGCTTTCTGCCTGCAGCGTTCCACAGCTGCTGCAGAGATGCATGTGTACATAGAGAGTTGCAGTCCCACCTGAAAATGGGAAGGAGGTGGACCAGGATCTTTCTCCTGCCTGATCTAGAGTAGGTACTCAGTAAATGTTCACTGTGACTGAAATGTGTGAGAGCCATGAGTGCAGGCCGCCATTTAAGACCTCAAGACCCCTGGGCGATGTTAAGTGTAGAAGGTTGGTAGGTTGGAGAGCATAGGGGAGATGCTCAAAGTTCCCCATATTTATAATTCTAGTTTTGTTGTGATTGGGACCATAACCTGATAGTCATTCATTAATTTGCTCAACAAACATTTAATTTAGCATTTGTGTGCATAGCATGCCTTAAATCCTCTTGGGGATACCGAAGGAGCCCATAAGGCAGTGGTTCCTAAACTGTCTGCATGAGTCACTTGTGGAGTCTCTTAAAAATTCCAAAGCCCACACCACATCCCGAACCCTCACACCCTCTGGGTATGGGACACAAGCATTGGTATTTTTGAAGTCCCCAAGGGATTCCAAAGTACAGACAAGTTTAAGCTTTACTGCCATAAGGAGTTTAAAATATAGTTTTAGATACACCCAGAAAGTTAAATAACAATATGATATGGCAACACAGGACCCTCACAAAGCAGGTATGTGATTCCAAACTAAATCAGTTATAAAAATATACTTTCATCACTTGTAATAAATGTACCACACCAGTGCAAGGTAATAGGGTGGTATATGGGAATTCTGTCTTTTATGCATGATTGTTTTGTAAATTCCCAACTTCTCTAATAAAAACAAAACTAAATCAGTATTCTAACACCTGCCCCCTTGCTAGGCAGAGAGCTCCCTGTGGATTAGGTGGTGGAAACACCTAGCCAGACTGGGCCTAGAAAGATGGGTGGGCGTTGACAGGTAGAGGAGAGAAGAGAAAGGTGCTCCCTTTAACCTTGAATTCAGGCACGTCTGGGGATGACCCTGCATCACCATTTGGGGATCATTGGTGAAATGGGCCAGTATATCAGGAACTTGAGATTCCATTGCCAGTAAGTGGATGGATGTTTTTCTTACAAAAGACAAACTACTGGCTATACTCAGGAGTTTTTCTTGTGTGTTTGTGGACAGAGAACTATGAGGTGAAGCAAATTCCTCAAGAGAGGAGTGCTCAGCTTCACTTCTTGATTCTCTCACTCTTAGAATTGCACCATACCCTCTTACTCCCACACACGACTTCCTTGTCTGTTTGCTCATTGTTTTTGCTTGTTGTCTGCTTATTGCTTTTTGCCCGAGGTCGGCTCATTGTCTGTTTTTTCTTTAGGAGGCACCAGGAACCAAACTCGGGACCTCCCACATGGGAGGCGGGCGCTCAACTGCTTGAGCCACATCTGCTATGGCACCATGCCCTCTTAACAGCCACAGCGAATATCCCTGTGTGTGCATAGCAGCACACAGACCAGCCATTTCATATGGTTATTCCAATACCCTAGGGTCTTGTGGAGCATTGAGCTATTTCTGCACTCAGAGTGTGTGAAGAGCCTTGACCTTGGCCCCTCCTGGCTGCTCTAGGTGCTGAGGAACTGAGTGCTACTGTGGCTAATGGATTTGCTGCTAATTGGTATTCTTGGTCCTTGCCATTTCTAATCAATTTTTAAAAATCAAGTCTATTCCATGTTATTTCAGAGGGGGGCTGGAATGCTTTAACACTGTTAGTAAATTCTTCACAAGTTGCAATCTAAGTTTTTCTTTCTCTTTTAAACCCACAGTGTGCCATGCCGAGCTGAATGCCATTATGAACAAAAATTCGGCCGATGTGAAGGGCTGTGCCATATATGTGGCCTTGTTCCCATGTAATGAATGTGCTAAGCTCATCATCCAGGCAGGTGGGAACCGGGCTGTTTCCATTTGTCACATTTGCATTGCTGCCTGCTCATCAGTAGCTCATTGCAGACGTGTTTGATCTTAAATTGCTATTGTTTAGATCTAAATTAATTGCACTATCAACTTTGCAAGATATTTCCTGTGTTTTGTTTTTGAATGGTGCCAGGTATTCTAAGACTAATTGCATCCTCTGTGATTCTTAGCATGTTTTTAATTTAGTTTGTGACTTCTTAAACTGCAAGCTGCCAAAAAACAACACAGGCATTGCATATAATTACTGTCAATTTACTCTTCTCTGACATATTGTGCATAGATTAGGCGGGGAGGGAGAGAAATGAACTTCTGTCAGGAACAAGGTCAGCTGGGAGTCTGTATATGAAATTTTAATTTGTATCTAATACCTGGTAGATATTTGAAGATCTAAACATATCTTTGCATATAAATGTCATAAGACTTAAATGGTACTGTTTTAAGTTTTTCTTATATTATGGTTACCATAAATCTGTACCATTGTACTGTACCTTTTCAAACTGTCACATCTATGTTTCAGCTGCACTTTATCTCCATAAAACTCTTGGCTTGAGATTTAAACACCATGTTTAGGCAGATGTGTGGTTTATGAAGGGGCCGTTCATGACGAGCCCCATGGATCTCTGCGCAGAAGAGGTCTGGCACTGTCAGAAGCAGAGGCCGCCATCAAGCAGTGCAAAGGGCTCTCTGGCTTTGCTGCCGCACCATCTTTCAGGGGTTTTCCACAGGCCAGCCCAAGTGCAGAGGTGGCAGCAGTTGCGTGGGAAGAGCACCGTGTTCTCTGCAGGGCCAGCTTCCTTGTGCTTCCCATCAGAGGCCTGTGGAGAAGCAGTCTTCAGTGCCGGGGGGTATACCAAGGACCCTCCAGGTTCCTGGCTTTCAAGCTAGCACTCCCTGGTGAGATCAGGAAAAAAAATAGATCTGCTCTCCATGGAGCTGGCTTGAATTGGTCTGCAAAGCCATTCTTGGAAGTGTGTGGTGGTGCTTATATCTGAATTTGCCAGCACCTTCCACTCCCCCCATTATCTTCTTGAGTTAAAAGAGTCGCCTTGTGAATAAAGAATATTTGGTTGCCTGCAGTAAAGAAAATTTGTTAATCGGATCAAGGCTTGACTACTTGACATGTTTTCAGTTTGCATTTGTTAAAAAAAAAATCCATAAAGACTGGAGGGCAGATTAAATATAATCCGTCCTCTGCTGTATTAGAAAGCAGCAGATGTATATTTCAGTAACTGGACATTGTCTGCAAGCACACTCGGAGAAGGTAATTAATCACGGGCACTGCAAGGGCTCCTTCAGCTTCTGCGTGTCTTTTGCACGGTCTGTATCTGCATATGCTAATGGAGTTTGTTATTATTCTTAAGGTATAAAAGAAGTTATTTTCATGTCTGATAAATACCACGATAGTGATGAGACAACAGCTGCACGGCTCATGTTTGATATGGCTGGGGTCACGTTCAGGTGCGTATAGGGAGACCATGGGGGAAAGGCATGGTGTGAAGGGCTGCGGAAAAAACATTTGACCTTGGATGAAGTTTAACTTCTACTTGTGATGCCTGACTTCCACTCTCGGAAGCATCTTTTCAAATTTGATGGAATAAGAATCCAAGCATTCTTTTAAGGATAGATTTTTTAAGAGCAGTAACAGAAATATCTGAAGACAATCTGCTTAACACTTGTACTTCAATATCAATAACTTTCCAGACTAGACTAATTAGTCTAGTAGTGAGAAATTTAAAAATTCACAAGTTCCGTAATATTAACGTTAGACCTTTGTAAATTTTGCAAATGTAACAACTCTGGCATAGAAAATTCAGGATGAGTATAACCTGCCAGGTTGAAACACCAGGAATTCTTTTTACAGCAGCATTTGAAGTTGAGGTTTGAAGCCATTTAGATTTTTATGACTATCTTTGCTAGGCAAAGATTGTGAGCTGTGTTTTACTTGCAAGGAAGTTTAACCACCTTGGATTCTGGAGAAAAATTCTCTTGAGACTGTACAGCTTTGCAAAAGCTTTTTCTCTCCAGTATTTGCGGTCAGCAGAGGAATTATTATAGTAGGTAACAAGCTTAGTCCATTGTGTTCATCATTAGGGAGATAGGTTACGTATAATGAATCTCTCCAGTTAACCTCTTATGCCTTATGAGACTTTAAATTCAAATTATTTACATAATCTTTTGTTTACTGGTTTCTAAAAGAAATGTGCTTTGACCAAATATTTTCCTTTTAGCTGTTATAAAAGGTGCATTAATGAATAGAAGGATATAGTGTGGTTTTTTTTTTTTAATTACTATTTTTGCATTTTTGGAACATGGTTTAAAAATTACTCCTTACTAAAATGAGTTGTTTTTTGCTATGTGCAAGAGGCAAAAGAAAAACAGCTATTTTTTTGCTTCAGAGCCCACTCCAAGTTGGCTGCAGAAATTTCCTAGGAAATAAGATAAATCTGGTGGGAAAGCTAGTAATCGGATGTCATGTTGTGCAGCTAACTTGTTAGAAATCCTTTGACTCCCCGATAATTCATGAACTCAGAAACCTGAAGAATGCGCAAACCAAGCAACCCCATGCATCTTTTTTTGTCTTAGTCTTTTCCGGTCCATGTTTCTCTCGGTATGGTGCACTATAATTGGCTCCTGTAGAGATAAAATATCAAGTGAATCCCAGGAAATTCTTTTCTCCCCACAGAAAATGGAGGTTAAGCCAAAACAAATTGTTTTAAGTACTCACCAGATAATAGCTTTATACATTTTTTTTTTCTTTTTTAATGTTTAGGAAATTCACGCCAAAGTGCAGCAAGATTGTCATTGACTTTGATTCAATTAACAGCAGACCGAGTCAGAAGCTTCAGTGAGTTACATCTCATTAAATCTCCACAAGATTGGGATTATCCTCTTCTAAGAGGCTGCTAATATCTCGCATCTTGAAGTTATACATAACTTTTTTAATAGCCGGTACAGCAGAAGTAGACATCTAAAGAATATAAAGCTTCATCTCTTTCTCCCTGTCTCTCTCGTCACATGGAACCTACACCTGTTTAAACTATTGATTGATGGTTTAAAATAAGGAACCTATAGATGGCCTGTTGCACAGGGCTGGCATGCGGGCTCCCCTGCCCCCCTTCATGTCCCCGCCTGCTGGATGCTGGTAGCTCTTCAGAAGGGTGAGGGTGTCTGCTGTCCGTCATCTGCATTCAGCAGCCACTCACTGCTCCGTGTGCTGGAAGGGCAGATAAATAAATAACTGTTGTGTTTCTCACAGGGATGAGCAGACACACTCATCTGAACATCTGGCCCCAATGAAGCATAGCATGTAGTGCCCTTGGGAAAAAATAGAGCCCAATATAGAGCCCAAACGACAGTAGCGTTAAAGTACTGCTGTACAGGGTTGAGGGATCACCTCCCCATCCCCGGCCTGCCCTCCACTGTCCCCCCGAAAAACTTGGTCGGCACACATCCTGAGAGGTGATGAGTGAGGCGGATCCAAGGCCACTCTGCGCCTGCTGTCCTGCCACGTGCAGGTGCCATGCTGCCCCTTTGGGGATGGGGACCCCTGTTGGCTTTGCTTCTTAGTTTTGGTTTGTTGTCACACGGAGCTCTTAGAATAATGAGCTGTTCCTGCAGGAGACAGCCTATCTGCCCTCACGCCCCAGACCACACCCTGCCGTGATGGCAGCCGGGGTTGTGTGGACAGCACAGATGGGGCACACCCGGCCCCTTCCTCTGTGGAAACGCCTGTTGGCTCCACTGCGCGTCAGCACAGTTCATTTCCAAGGTTACTCTACAACCTGAGAGTAAATTAATTCCTATCCTCTAAGTGAAATGTGAGGAATTCAGCCCACCTGGAGGCAGTTAGTCCAGATCTAGTGGTGATTGGAGCTCATTTGTGCTCCTGGCACTGTGTCTTCTACACCAAAAGCACCCTCCTAATTGCTGGGAGTTGGTGAATGTGTAGTTGTTCACCTTGTCTTTAATCTCATTTAATTTTTATTAAACATGCTCTGTACCTTTGTTGAGGAAATGGTTTCTTTATCCTAAAGATTATTACCTTTTTAAAGTGTTCTTATATTTTCACGAGTTTTTATTTTGTCTCTGAGGTTTTTGTACTCCATATTCTAGGGCATTTTGTAATTTGGCTCCATATCAATATTATTAAAATCTTATTAAAATGTACCACACTGAAGTATGCTCGTTTTTACAATATTATAATTATATGCTTAACTCTCCGTTTCTGTCATTTCTGTCTTGTCTGTGAAGCACACT
>JAQZBX010065893.1:0-16216 GCA_029593785.1 Cabassous unicinctus
AAAAAAAAAAAAAAAAAACCCACTGAATTTTTTTCCACCCACAAACATATGGAAAGTGCAGAAACCAAAGTTAATCTATGTGATGTATTTGCTTACTTTTACAAACAAGACAAATTAGAACAGAAAATGTTCAGAATGTAACCTGATTAAATATTTAGTTCAGTCCTGAGCTTTTAATATTTAATACAATACAATTAAAGCAATAACAAAAAAAAAAGATTTTAAATTCATTTGATTTGCATGCTACAAAGATTCAGCTAAACTTTGTTCATTTGGCTAGCAATAATATTCTTTTTGTACCTGTTAACATTTAGATTCTGATATACAAAATGGTAATAACATACTGATAATTCAAAGTTGAGAACTAAATATTTCATTTTTTTTACCCTGTGCAGAAGATTCTAACTTTTAAAAATAGTATTTATAATATTAAAATTCATATTTGTCCATATAGTTTTGTGATCAAGTTATTAAAATGTTTTGTCACTGTGAATCATTTGGGTTAGTACAAATATGACAGGATTGTTAAAAGCTGCCTATAAATACAAAACACTATTGCTGATTTTTAAAGGGTGGAAAAGGATTATATTAAAATTAGTTTGTCCCTCATGTTAGAAATGAGCAAATTTACAAAACAACAACAACAACAACAACAAAACAAAACAAAACCAAAAAAAAACCCCCAAAAGAATCTTGGTCACAACTCTTAACTACCAGCCTGAGACAGATTTTATTCTTTAATACTTGTCTGAAACTTTTTGTACTACAAAAAGTTAACAGCTAATCTGAAGATTTATAAAGCTGCAAATATTCCAATATAGCCTCTTCTATGTCAAACATTTAAAATGGCCCAAACCAAACTATATATTAAACAGAACATAAATAAGACCGTAAATAAATAAATGAAGAAAATAAAATCGTACGGTACAACTACACATAACTATATAAACATTTTCATGGTCAAACTAAGAAGCTGAAAACAGCTGACCTTCATTTAACTCTACATTAAATAAACTTGGAAACCTCTGCCTTTCACATTTGACCTTGTCATGGATAAATGGTATTCCTTTGTAGTTTTCCTTAGTCATCTAAGAGAATGGACTGGACCATCCTGAGGATGGCACCCAATCAATTAAATAGACTGGTTTCTGTTCAAGGTATTGTCATGTCCAGTTATATTTTCAAAGAAATTTGCTCATAAGTGGGACACTTATGAAAAAATAAAGTCATGGTCTCCATTAATTAAAGTCCTAGAACCAGAAATTGCTTAATTTGAATTTTGATTCAGATAAAACGAACTTTCCAAAGTATGTATAAATACTTTCAAGAAATAAAAAATCTTGCTAGTGAGGATTCTAGCTTAGGACAGAACTTTATTTTCTTTAATTGGCCTATTCCTTTAAGATGATTTTTGTTATTTTTAAAAAAACAAAATTGATTTAGTTTGCTACATAAAATGGCTAACCAGAAATTGCTTCTTCCATAATAATGAGTAATAATGTGTGCTTTAAATTGCATTTTAAAAAATATTTATTTTCAAAGGCTTTATGCTGGCAAAGCCACTGAGGATTTGCTTCTTTTAAGAAATGCCTGGGTTGGGTGAGCTAAAATTCTAAACTGGAGGAACTTCAGTCAGTTTTATTCTCTAATCTTGTTCATCTAAGATAGTTTTTTTTTTTTTAAACAAACCACTTAGCTTATACTTCAAATTAGTAATCTCCCAGGCACACTCTTCCCTTTGCCTCCCAACTCTTTATCATAAATTTAGATAAAATCCTGTAAAAATGAGAGCTGCAAAGTAATTTCTAGTAAATGTTAGGCATTTGATAAGGTATTTCTTATTTTTGACAACCTTGATTCAACTGAGACATATCCTTTCCCCTGTTCCTGATTTCACCAAATGAGCGCCCATGCACGTCCCCCCACATCCCAGGACTGTCCGTCCTTAGATCTGGGACCACAACGTGCTTCTGCTTGCACCAACCTACTCCTGGGACAAAGGGCGATTGGTGCAAACCAGAAATACACTGGAACAACTACACAAATTCAGGCTGAGTAAGCAGCAGCAGCTGCTCAATCTGATGATCTGAGTGTATTTTAGTGTAACTTTTTCTCCTTTAATTTCCCCTACCCTCAATGCAATAAATCAACAAGATCTTTAGTGTAGCCAGAAGTACCTCTCTGCATTTTTCTAATCTTGCACTCAGTATTTTATGTTTTTGTTTTCTTTAGACAAATATAAAAGGACGAAAAGGAAATGGTTTTAAGGAAACAAAGTGTTCCGACATAGGTGACGGAAATGAACACAGCACCTGTTTCAGGTAGACTTGGAACTCTGAACTGAAGCTTATACTCAGGTTTAACTTCAAACCTTTCAGCTGCATTATGGTACAGAAATATCACATGGCCCTGTTGCCATTTTCACAGTCTACTCACAAGAAAACAAAGGAAAAGCAAAAACCGCCTTCTGCTAAACCAAGCTATTTCTCAACAGTCAGTTCAATAGGATATTCACTGGACACTGCCACTATTCCACTTCTACAAAATAAAGCCCGTAGGCAATACGCACATACTGTACAACATTTGTGTACCACATTATTCCATTTTGGTTATCTGATTTTTTAAAAAAACATTTAAGAAATTACATTCAAGGTATTTTACAAACTAACATGTTGAAAATCTGATGTGAAATAAAAGCTCTTTAAGAGTTGACAGTTATGTTACAACACACACATTCACTCTTTCACCTTCCCTAAGAAAGTGACAAGGTGAAAAAATAATTTCTTGGAAGATGTAATTATACATCATCAGCAGGCAGGGATGGGATGGTTATCTTTGCTCTGGTGAAGTAAGCAATCTTCTCCCTAGAGTTGGGGGTAAAAAATAAAACCAACTTAAATATGATGTTGAAATACTCTGTGACCATTAAAACAGTCCCCAAGAACTCCAGCGGTGTCTCTGCAAGCCTGGACCCTAGAGCTTTTCCTATGAGAACTCCATTTAAAATCAAGATTGATTTTGCTTTTTGAAGGTAAGCTGTGAAGGAAAGCAAGCAGCAGCTCTGGTTTATGGTAAATCACCTACAGATCAAGCCAGTAAGGTCCATGATTTCCAACATAAGACAGTTTTTAAACTATTTAGGGCTTTAAGGTTTAAACCAGGTAGCAGAGGATTCAAAATGGCCAAAAATCCTACAGGACAATTTCTCAGCACCTCTCAGAAAGGTACAGGATGCCAGGAAAATTCTTTAAAATCAATATATAAGGTAAGGACCACCTGATGGCTGAGACCATGGCTCAGATGAAGTGAGAAGAGGAAACTAAAGGTGAAAACTGTCCAGTATGCCAAAGCAGGGATGAGGAAAAACAACCTCAAAGAGGGAAGCTGAGGCCAATATTTTTCAGAGGTTAGGTGTGTGTTAAGAAAGATTATTAAGACTGTATCATTGAAGACAGGAGCAGCATGTCTATTACACTACAAAATATCCACATTGTACAGAGTATTCAATCAACACATATTTACTGAGGGTCTTTGGAAATGTTCTGAAGACTAAGTAAAGGATAAAGAAGAAAAGGATGAGTGAAAAAAATTGTGGAAATTGAAATGAGTGTTATTTTTGTGATGTGGTGTCCTTTCCATTTTTTCAACTCCATTAGAGATAAAGATAAGAACGCAAAAAAGGCAAGAGAGGGTGGTCATGATGTCAGCAAGGGCCTTAAGACAGAGTTGAGAACTGGGGGCTTGCCTTAAACATATCCTTCAGCTAGGTTTTCTTTGGCTCACATGGTGCTTTTAAATACCAGAATGAGCTGCCAGTGTTTGCATCTAAGATCATTCACATAAAATTCTTGATTTCTGACTTTCCTTGAGAAGCCAAAAGACCATGAAACACTGGGCTCTTAGTTCCACGTGAAACAAGCAGCTGGAGCAGAGTTGTGCCCAGACTCGCCGTCCACCCCGCGCCCCCCAGCAGCCACATGGTCTCTGGTATCAGGAGCCACCACACACCTGGCCGACCTCACACTTATCACCTGATGATATAAATGGGTTTGTATCTTATTGGGAGCTGGGAGCGTTTATGAATTCCATTTTGAGTTTTAACAAAAAACAAGGAGTTGTATGCTTTTCCGTGTTGGACAATATCAGTTCCTCTTCAGAGTGATCACACTACTTGGGCATGAAATGATGCCTCTTGTCACCCTGCAGTTCTAAGACCCAAGAGGCAGCACTCCCTCAAAGCTGCAAGAGTGATCCTTTGGCAGAATGGAGACAGCAAAAATCTAAGTCTGTCCTATAAAATGTCACATGAAAAATCAAGAGCCGTAAGCCCATTATGCCTCAGCTTCCCTGCACGTCTGGACTTCTTCGGGACAGCACCTATCCCTAACTTCTTCCTCTGGCCTCATTCCCCACTTGGCACCAAATCCCATCCTCCATCCTGCATCCCTCCCCAGCCACACCTGCTCCCTCATTTACCCTGTTTTTTCCCCTTCCCACACTTCAAATCACTCCCTCTCCTCTGGCTTGTCCCATTTAAGCATAAAAGCTTTCTAAAGACCCCTCTGTGCAAAATACACACACACAAACACATACCCAAACAGAAAAAGTGTGCGCGCAGGCACACACACACACACACAAACTGATAAAATGAAATCTCAGATTCTATCACTCTACTCTCATTTAAGCTACTGGTCCAGTTTCTTTTTTTCTCAAGATTTACTGCCTCAACATCCAATACAACCTGGCTTTCATCATCTCACGTGACTGAAACTGTCCCTGGTATAGTCACCAATGGCCTCCGAGTCACCCTGTCTGGGGGTGGAGGTGGGGGTGCTTTTCAAATCTCCCCTCTCAACACTCCAGCTCAGACCCCAGCTCTCAGGCCACTTCTGCTCAACTGTTTTGCTGCCAGCCCCTCACTGGCTGGCATTCACCAGCCTCCTCTCCTGGTCTCCTTGGCACATTTTCCGGGCTGTCTGACCCACGTCCATTGATGCAATCACCACACCTGGGATGAAGACTCCCAATTTTTATCTCCTATCCTCACCCTTAACCCTGGCTTTAGATTTTTTATTTCTACTTGTCTACTGGCCAGTTACCTAGGATGTCCTACTGGAATTGCTAACCTGATATATCCAAAAGCACAACCCAGTCTCCTCACTACAGACCTGCTCCTCCCTCCAGCATTCTCGCTCCCGATTCCTGGTACCACAGTGCAGTACTCCACCAGTGCCCATCACCCCTCCATCCTCTCTCCTGCCTGGGTTCGCACACTCATCACCTAACTGGCTCCCCTCTTACCAGTTTCTCTGCCAGCCCACTCTCCACAATGCCTCTAATGTCTGCCCCCACAAAAAATCTATGCCCATCACTTCTTTCTGTGCATGGAGACCCCCTACTGGCTCCCTCACCAAAGTTAAGGATCTAAGTCTAAAACCAAAGTTCTAAATCTTTAGCACAGCATGCAAGTCCTTTTCTAGCCGAAGCCTACATCTGTCCAACAGTTTCGGCTGCTGGCAGCCTCTAGCATGCACAGGGGGCTTCACACGGATCGTTGAGGCTCTGTGCCTTTGTACATGCTGGCCCTCCTGCCTCGACGCCCTTCTCAAACCTATCTCCCCTAGCACCTGAAAAATTCTTTCCTGGTCTTCAGAGGTTGCCTCTCTCATATTCTTTTCCTGTTAGCATCTGCAGCCCTGGTGCCCATGCCACACAGATCGAGAACCCACCTCTAAGCTCCCCCAATTAAGCTCATATTTTCAATTAAGCCCTCTCCACGTGGCATTGCAATGATGTGTTTGTCTGTTGGTCTCCCCTCCGTGAGAGCTCTTTGTCCTCATACAGTGGGGCTTAGCAGGTTGCGTGGCTTATGCGGGTGCCAGAGGAGTAAATGTCAAATGAATGAAAAACAAAACCCCAAAGGCACATGGCTTTTTTGCACCTTTTTGTATCAAGCATCAAGACTTATCAGTGAGAAGTGCTAACTGCTACTAGGAGCTGAGGACACCCCGGGTCCTGGAGGAACAGGACTTTAAACAAGGCTTTACTCAGATTGGAACAGCTAACAGTGGAGTGTGAAACCATAAGGAGGAGGAAAGGAAGATTTTAATTCAAACTGGGGAGCTGGTGTACCATGCCCTCAGAGTGACTTGCACCCCACTCTGAGGTGAACTCCTACAGAATTCAGGCCACGTCAGGGTGACCCAAATGCTGTGGAGGGGGAGCCCGTACCTGAAGGACTGCACCTGCCGAGGCACCTTCTGGCTCTGCTCCCGAAGCCGGCACACGTCCTTGGAGACCTGCCTCATCAGTTTCTCGGCATTCAAACCCTGCTTCTGTTCTTCTTTTGACTGTTCAGCCTGGCAGAGGAAATGAAAAACCAAGAAAACAAAACATTAGTTAGAAATCCCTAAAGACATACAAGGCATGAAGAACTGTGAACTAGAGCCCGGAGAGCACCCTCCTGGGCAACAAGGTGAGCATCGTTCCTAAGCCGGCAGAGGCCAGCACAAGCACACCAGACCCAAGCAGAATCGGAGCAGCCACTCAATCACGTTTTAAAAATGTTATTACAGTGCTCGCTTCGGCAGCACATATACTAAAATTGAAATGATACAGAGAAGATTAGCATGGCCCCTGCGCAAGGATAACACGCAAATTCGTGAAGCGTTCCATATTTTTGGCTCACTGAAGCTTAAGTGAGGATTTCCTTGCAATGAGTAGAAAATTTCCCTTCTGTCCCTCGTCACAAGTTTAAAAACTTCACAGCTTGTATAATGTAACCATTTGGGGTCCGCTTTTAACTTGGACTAGTGAACTCCTTCATGCAATTAACTGAAAAGAGCCAAAAAAAAACCAAACAAAAAAAAACACACACACAAAAAAACGTTATTACGCATGCAATGTGTAATAACACCTGGAAAATATAAGACGACTCGAGATAGAGAACCTTTTCATAATCGTTTCCAGGAATCCACGGTTAACATTTTGGCAAATACACTTTCAACCTTTATTCATCATTTCAAACATTTTTTTCTTTCTATCCTCCATTTAAAAAGTGGCCTATTGAAGTAGAATATATATACCAAAAAGGTGCACATACACTTGCAGAGCTCGAGGAATTTTTATAAACTGAACACACGCATGCATCCAGGACCCAGATGAAGACATGGGGCGTTACCAGTTCCCAGAGCAGCCCCTGGCACCCTTCTGGGCACCAGCCCCAGGGTCACCAACATTCTGATTTCTAACAGCACAGATCTCTTTCACCTCCTTTTGCTCTTTCTATGAATGGAATCACAGTCAGTACTGTGATTCCAGATGAAGGACTGACTTCATTTGCTCAACATTATTATGCTTATGAGATTCACCCACATTATCGCATGTAGTTGAAACTCCCCATTCTCACTGTTATATAATATTCCATTGTGGAAATTTACCACAAGTTATTATCTCTTAGTTTTTTTTAAAATAAATTTTATTGATGCACATTAATAAAGCATAAATCCATCCAAAGTGTACAATCAATGGTATTCGCTACAATTACATAGTTGCGCATTCATCACTCCAGTCATTCTTAGGGCATCTTCATTATACCAGCAACATAACAAAACTAAAAAACAAAAACCAACCAAACAAACACAATCTACCACCTCTCAATCTCTCTGCTTCTCCTGCCATACATAGCTGCTATTCTGTTTCCCTATTATTTGTATTTATAATTTATAAAAAGTCTTCTATATGCAATTAGCACCCATATTTGTATTTTACATGAGGTTTCACTATGTTATAGAGTCCAAGTTACACTTTTAGCTTTCCTTCTAGTAATATAAATGGTCTTAGGCTTTCCCTTTCAACCACCGTCATACACATATAATAGCTCTGCAATTTACAAACATCATGATGTGCTCTCAACATTTCCATTCATTTCCAAAAAATCTTTCAACTAGTACTGCACAGGTTAATCCTCAGCTTTCCATTCTCTACCCTCATTCTATTTTCTGGTGACCTATATTCTAATTATTAATTCCATGAATTTGCATAAAATATTTAGTTCATAATAGCACAATCGTACAGTATTTGTCTAGCTTCACTCAACATAATGTCCTCCAGGTTCATCCATGTTGTCATATGCTTCACGACTTCATTTCTTCTTACTGTTGCATTAATATTCCACCATGTGTATACACCACAGTTTATCCATTCATTAGTTGATGGGACACCTGGGCTGTTTTCAACATTTGGCTATCATGAATAACGTTGCTATGAAAATCAGTGTGCAAATGTCTATTCGTGTCACTGCTCTCAGCTCTTCTGGGTATATACTTAATAATAGTATTGCCGGGTCACATGGCAAGTCTATATTCAACTTCCTTAGGAACCGCCAAACAGTCCTCCACTGTGGCTGTATCATTCTATAGTCCCACCAACAGTGAATAAGTGTGCCTATCTCTCCACATCCTCTCCAACATTTACAGTTTACCAACTTTTTAACAGTGGCCAGTCTAACAGGTGTGAAATGACAGCTCATTGTAGTTTTGATTTGCACTTCCCTAATCGCTGGTGATGTTGAACATTTTTTCATGTGTTTCTTCACCATTTGTATTTCTTCTTTGGACAATTATCTTTTCAAGTCTTTTGCCTATTTTTTAATAGGGTAGTTTGTCTTTTTATTGTTGAGTTGTAGGATCTCTCTATATTTCACGTTTATTAAACCTTTATCAGATATGTGATTTCCAAATATTTTCTCCCATTGAGAAAATACTTTTCACCCTTTTCACCCTTTTGACAAAATACTTTGAGGTGCAAAAGTGTTTAATTTTGAGGAGCTCCCATTTATCTATTTTTTCTTTTGTTGCTCGTGCTTTGGGTGTAAGGTTTAAGAACAAGATCTTGGAGATGTTTTCCTACATTTTCTTCTAGGAATTTTATGGTTGTTGCTTTTATATTTAGGTCCTTGATCCATTTTGAGTTAATTTTTGTATAAGATTTGACATAGGGATCCTCTATCTTTTAGATATGGATATCCAGTTCTCCCAGCACCATTTGTTGAACAGACTGTTCTGGTCTAGCTGGGTGGGCTTAAGAGCCTTGTCAAAAATCACTTGAATATAGATGTGAGGGTCTATTTCTGAGTTCTTTTGATTAGGTTCCATTGATCAATCTGTCTGTCTTTATGCCAGTACCATGCTGTTTTTACCACTGTAGCTAAGTAATATGCATTAAAGTCAGAAAGCGAGAGACCTCCAAATTCATTCTTTTTAACACATTTTTGGCTATTCGGGGTCCCTTGCCCTTCCCAATAAATTTGATTATTGGCTTTTTGATTTCTGCAAAAAAGGCTGTTGGGATATTTATTGGGATTACGTTGAATCTGTAAATCAGTTTGGGTAGAACTGACAATATTTAGTCTTCCAATCCACAAACACAAAATATCCTTCCATTTATTTAAGTCTTTGCCAGTTTCTTTCAGAAATATTTTGTAGTTTTCTGAATACAGGTCCTTGATGTCCTTGGTTAAGTTTATTCCTAAATATTTGATTGTTTTAGTCACCATTATAAATGGAACTTTTTTTTCTGATTGCCTCCTCAGATTTGCACATCAGTAATGTATAGAAACGCTATTGATTTTTACGTATTAATCTTGTATCCTGCCACTTTGCTCAACTTTATTAATTCTATTAGCTATGTTGTAGATTTTTCAGGATTTTCTAGATACAGAATCACGTCATTAGCAAATAGTGAAAGTTTTACTTCTTCCTTTCCTATTTGAGTGCCTTTTATTTCTTTATCTAGCCTAACTGCTCTAGCTAGAACTTCTAGCACAATATTGAATAATAATGGTAACAGTGGGCATCCTTGTCTTGTTCCTGATCTCAGTGCGAAAGCTTTCAATCTTTTTCCACTGAGTACAATGCTAGCTGTAGGTTTTTCAAATACGCACTTTACCATATTGAAAAAGCTTCCTTCTATTCCTATCTTTTGGAGTGTTTTTATCAAGAAAGGGTGCTGTATTTTGTCAAATGCCTTTTCTGCATCAATCGAGAAGATCATGTGATTTTTCTTCTCCAATTTATCAATGTGGTTTATTACACTAATTGATTTTCTTGTGTTGAACCGCCCCTGCATACCTGGGTTAAAACCCACTTGATTGTGGTGTATAATACTTTTAATATGATTTTGGATTTGTTTCACAAGTATTTTGTTGAGGATTTTTGCATCTATATTCATTAGGGATATTGGTCTGTAATTTTCTTTTTTCATAGTATCTTTATCTGCTTTTGGTATTAGGGTGATGCTTGCTTCGTAGGATGAGTTTTGGTAGCTTCTTTACTGTTCAATTTTTTGGAAGAGCTTGAGCAAGACTGGAATTAGAACGTCTTTGAATAATTGGTAGAACTCACCTGTGAAGTCATCTGGTCCCGGGCTTTTCATCTTTGGGAGGTTTTTGATGACTGTTTCAATCTCTTCACCTGTGATTGGATTTTTGAGGTCTTCTATTTCTTCTAGGGTCAGTGTAGGTCATTTGTTTCTAGGAATTTGTCCATCTTGTCTACATTGTCTAGTTTTTTGGCATACAGTTGTTCGGAGTATCCTCTTATGATCCCTCTTATTTCTGTGGGGTCAGTGGTCATGCCCGCACCCCCCACCCCAATTTCTGATTTTACGTATTTGCATCTTCTCTTTTTTCTTTGTCAGTTTAGCTAAGGGTTTGTCGATTTTGCTGATCTCAAATAACCAACTTTTGGTTTTCTTGATTCTCTTCATTATTTTTTTGTTCTTGATTTCATTTATTGATCTCTATAATTTCTTTCCTTCAACTTGGTTTGGGATTAGTTTGCTGTTCTTTTTCTAGTACCTTCAGGTGTGCAGTTAGATTTCAACTTTAGTTCTTCTTTTTTAATGAAAGCATGGGGGGCTATAAATTTCCCTCTCAGCACTGCCTTTGTGGTGTCCTATAGGTTTTGATATGTTGTATTCTCATTTTCATTAGTCTCAAGATATTTGATGAATTCTCTTGCAATTTCTTCTTTGACCCACTGATTATTTAAGAGTGTGTTGTTTAATCTCCATGTATTTATGAATTTTCCCTTTTTCTGTCCATTATTGATTTCCAGCTTCATTCTTATGATCAGGGAAAGTTTTGCGTAAGTTCGATCTTTTTAAATTTATTGAGTCTTGTCTTGTGACCCAACATATGGTCTATCTTGGAGAAGGATCCATGAGCACTGGAAAAGAATCTATATCCTGCTGTTTTGAGGTACAATGCTCTATAGATGTCTGTGAGGTCTAGTTTATTTATTATATTATTCAAGCTATTTATCCTCTGTCCAAATGTTCTGTCCAATACTGAGAGCAGTGTATTGAAGTCTCCAACTATTATTGTAGAGACATCTATTTCTCCCTTCAGTTTTGCTAGTGTTTGCCTCATGTATCTTGGAGCACTCAGGTTAGGTGCATAAGTATTCAGTATAGTTATTTCTTCTTGGTGACTTGCCCCTTTTATATAATGACCTTCTTCATCCTTACAACAGTTTTGTACTTAAAATCTATTTTGTCCAATATAGTATTGCTGCTCCAGCTCTTTTTTGGTTATTATTTGAATGGAATACCATTTTCCAACCTTTCACTTTTAACCTGGTTATGTCCTTACATCTGAGGTGAGTCTCTTATAGAGAACATATAGATGGCTCATATATCTATCTATCTATCTATATATTTTTAACCCATTCTATCAGTCTATGTCTTTTTTTTTTTTAAGATTTATTTTTATTTATCCCCCCCGCCCGCTGCTTGTGCTTGCTGTGTCCATTCGCTGCGCATTTTTCTGTGTCTGCTTGTCTCCCTTTGTTGTGTCATCTTGCTGTGCTACCTATCCACGCCGCGCGGGCCGTCACCTCTCCGCACCGCGTGGGCTGGCTTGCCTTCACCAGGGGGCCCCGGGAATCAAACCTGGGGCCTCCCATATGGTAGACGGGAGCCCAATCACTTGAGCCACATCCGCTTCCCAGTCTATGTCTTTTGATTGGGGAGTTTAAGGCTTCAACATTCAGTGTCATTACGGTAAAGGCATTACTTACTTCATCCATTTTTTCTTTGGCTTTCTGTTGTCATATCTTACTAATGTCTGTCTTTTTACCATTGAAGTTATCCTTCCTAATAATCTTCATTTCTAAACTCTTCTCCAAGTCTCTCACCCTTGTTTTTTCCTTTCAGGTTATAGCACTCCCTTTAGTATCTCTTGTATTTCTAGTCTTTTGGTAGCATATTCTATCAGTTTTTGTTGATCTGTGAAGACTTTGAACTCATCCTCATTTTTGAAGGACAGCTTTGCCAGATAATGTTACTCTTGATGAATATTTGGGTAGTTTGCATGAACATATTTTAAAAATAAAAACCAAATAATCATATTATATTAATAGTTGCTTTTTCATTTAAGTTTTTCATTCATTCATTCATTCATTCATTCATTCACCCAGTCAACAAAATTTGTTGACTGCCTTCTAAGTTAAGGAGTATAAATTCCTGATTGACAGTGTGAAATCTGGAACACTGCTGCCAAGGTTCCAATTCCATCTCTGCCACTTGCCAGCTTTGTGAATTTGGGCAAGTTGCTTGACCTCTCTGTGTCTTAAGTTTCTTCATTTGTAAAATGGAAACATAGTATTTACTTCAAAAGGTTGTTGTGAAGTTTAAATGACTTAACATATATGTAAAGCACTCAGAACAGTGTTTCACACATCATTAAATCCACTACTTCAGTGTTTAGATATGCCTGTTGCTACTTTTACTATATGCCAGACCCTGTACTAGAAGGCAGGGAAACAGCAGTGAACAAGACAGATGAAGTCTAGTGCTTAAGAAAAACAGCAGCAAGGCAAAAAATTGTTTAGTAATGATTAAAAATTAACAATATATTTTAAACATTTTTTCAGGTCATCTAATCTTCTTACAACAACATTTTTTAATCTTTTACTATTATTATGAGAAGTTGTAGGTTTACAGAAAAATTATGCAGAAAATAAAGAGTTCTCATATAGCCCCCTCTTGTAGTTTGGAGCTGTGTACATAAGAAAAACATGTTTTTAAAACTTAATTCATTCCTGTGGGTGTGAATCCATTTTAAGTATGACCTTTCCATGAGGTTACTTCAGTTAAGGTGTGACCCAACCCTATCAGGACGGGTCTTAATCCTGTTACTGGAGTCCTTTCTAAGCAGAATGAAAGTCAGACAGAGAGGGAAATCCATAGCGAGAGCAGCCAGAAGCTGATACCAACAAACGTGAAAGAGAAGGGAGAAGCCAGGAGAGGCCGCCATGCACACTGCCACGTGACAGAGGAATTAAGGACCAGGATCGCCAGGAGCTAGCCCTAGAAGAACACCCCAGTCTTTGGGGAGAAAATATTGCCTTGATGTGGACTTTTCTCCTAGACTCAAAAACATGAGCTAATAAATTCCCATAGTTTAAGCCAATCTATTTCATGGTATTTGCTTGAGCAGCCAAGGAAACTAAAATACACCGTCACATATGCTGTTTCCCCTATTATTAATACTTTGCATTAGTGTATTAAATTTGTTACAACTCATGAAACATTATAATTATATTAACAACCGTAGTCCATAGTTTACATTAAGGTTTAATGTTATACAGTTCTACCGTTTTTATTTATTTACTTTTTTAATTTTTTTTTTTAGTTCTACCATTTTTAAAACATTTATTCTAGAAACATATATATAACCTAAAACTTCCCCCTTTAAACACATTTAAATTTAAATTTGGTGAAGTTAATTACATTCACAATGTTGTGCTATCATCACCACCATCTATTACCAAAACTCTTCCATCACTCCAAACAGAAACTGTACCAATTAAGCATTACATCCCCATTCCCTACCCCACTCTGGCCCCTGGTAACCTGTACTCTAGTTTCTGACTCTGAATTTGCTTATTTCATCTCAGTGAGATCAAACAATACTTGCCCTTTTGTGTTTGGCTTCTTTCACTCAACATGATGTCTTCAAGGTTCATCCATGCTCTCACATATATCAGAACTTCATTCCCTTTCATGGATGAATAAAATTCCATTGTATGTATTCAGAATTGTTTTAAATCTTACAGGCTAATGTTGCAACTGACTAGTATATACAATAAATCATTCCTGTGTATAAAGTAGCAAAACATATGGACTATTTGTTTTTAAAGGAAATTGCCTTTCACTACTTGGAATTACTGCGTAAAGCTTTTGTAATTATCCTAGGTTGTTCAATAAAATCTATTTTTAAATAAGTCAATTGTATGTACATAGATTTTATCCATTTACTTGTAGATGGACACTTGTATTGCTTCTATTCTTTAGAAATCGTGAATAATGCCGGTATGAACATCAGTGTGCAAATATCTGTTTAAGTTCCTGCTTTCAATTCTTTTGAATATATACCTAGAATTCGATTGCCAGGTCATATGGTAACTTTCTCAAAAAAATGTCAAACTGTTTTCCACAGCAGCTGCACCATTTTACATTTCCACCAAACAATAAACGAGTGTTCATGTTTCTCCAATCATCTCCAACACTTATTTTCCATTTTTTAACAGTAGTCATTCTAGTGGGTGCGAAATGGTATCTCATTGTAGTTTTGATTTGCATTGTCTTTTTTTTTTCTTAATCTCTTTATTAAGGATTTACATAGAATGAATGAATTAGCTCTTAGTTATGGCATAATTACCAAGTCTGATCTTGCTTAGATAAATGGGAGCTTAATACTTCATTCTCAGAAAACTTAGAAACCTAAGCTAAGATTTTTCTTTTGAGGATGTAAAAGGCATTCCTCATTCGAATTTTTTAAAAACAATTTATTGAAGTATATCATTCATACATGAACATACATAAACTATAAGTGTTCAGTAAACATTGTAAACTTACAAAACAAAAATGCATAACATTACACAGGGCTCCCACACATCACCCCACCACAAATACTTTGCATTGTTGTGAAACATTTGTTAACAAATTATGAAAGAGCATTGTCAAAGTATTACTAACTATAGTCTGTATCTTACTCCCCTATACATTATTTTTTAAGGATTTATTTATTTACTTTTATCCATTTTTACCCCCGACCCCGACCCACCCCGTTTTTGTGTCCATTTGCTGGGCAATTCTCTGTATCCGTTTGCTGCCCTCTTTTCTCATCCTTCTCCTCCTGTCTTCACTGGGATTCGAGCCTTGGAACCTCTGATGTGGGAAAGAGGCGTCCTACCTCCTGCGCCACCTTAGTTCCTGGTTTTTCAGCGCGTCTTGTCTTGGCTCTCCCTTGTGTCACTCTCCTGAAGTGTTATCATCTTGTTGTGTGGCTCGCGGGGCCTGAAGGAGCACCCGCGCACAGGGCCTGCTGGCCCACTTGTCTTCTATATTTTTCTTTTTTTAAATTTTTACCGGGAGGTTCCAGGGATCA
Source organism: Cabassous unicinctus (assembly GCA_029593785.1). Taxonomy (NCBI): domain Eukaryota; kingdom Metazoa; phylum Chordata; class Mammalia; order Cingulata; family Chlamyphoridae; genus Cabassous; species Cabassous unicinctus. Next base: position 15,455 of record JAQZBX010065893.1, read on the forward strand.
AACCCAGGTCCTGCCATATGGGAGACAGACACCCAGCCATTTGAGCCACATCTGCCCCCATGCCGTATCTCTTAAGGTTGACCAAAGATACATAGAGTTACAGTTTTTTCCCATACAGGATGGTCATATAATAAATCAGGCTTAGTTTATCACCAGCATTCTAAAAAACCAGACCTAGGGAGAAAAACTAGGTCTGGGGACACAAGCATGGTTTCTAACATAGCGAATGTGTAGCCTACGCTGATTACCACAAAATCAGGACAGCAAGAATACTCGCAGTTGCATTGTCTTAATGGCTAATAATGTTTAGAATTTTTTCATGTGCTTATTGGCCATTTCTTTATCTTTTTTGGAGAAATGGCTATGCAAGTCTTTTGCCCATTTAAAAAATTATGTTTGTCTTTTTGTTGTTAAGTTGAAGGATTTACTTATATATACTGGATATTAATTCCTTATTGGATATGTAGTTTCCAAATATTTTCTCCCATTGTGTAGGTGATCTTTTTACTTTCATGATAAAGTCCTTTGAGAAACGAAAGTTTTTATTTTGTTGACGTCCCATTTATTTTTTTTCTTTTGTTGCTCGTGCTTTGGGTATAAAGTCTAAGAAACCACTGCCTAAGGCAAGGTCCCAAAGATGATTCCCTTTGTTTTCTTCTAGGTGTTTTATAGTTTTAGTTTTTATTTTTAGGTCTTTGATCCATATACTTTCTTTACATGGTCTTAGGTAGGGGTCCACCTTCATTCTTATGCATATAGATA
>JAQZBX010065894.1:0-16215 GCA_029593785.1 Cabassous unicinctus
ATTTTAAAGGTCCTCCAAAACACTCCCAATATCACAGCCTTTTCCATGTAGTAACTAGGAACGTTTTCTGACATGGCCCATATACCTTAGGCAGGGAATTGAAGCCTTCGAGTGCATAGTTCTGCAAAGCTCATCCTAGAATTCTCTTCTGCTTCGAACTCCTCAGTAAAATCCTGCTTCTCTCTCAAGCGGTAAAGCCTCTGGCCTTTGCAGAGAGCCAAGGGCCTCCTTGGGTCATATTTCGAAAATGAGCCAAGAGAGAGTTGTGAGAAAGAAGTGCCACTGCTGGCAGGAAAAAGGACGTTTCTGTATTTACTGCTGCCAAGGAAGCAGGGGCGCACTTCTCTGGGGCCCAGAAATGAGAGGCAGTTTAATTTGAAAGCATTTTGTGGGAGCACTGCTCAGCTCTCTGGGGCTTTGCCATGGTCCCTGGACCGCCCCTGGTGGGCCCCACAGTCTGCCAAGGGGGCGTTCCTGGGAAGTCCTGGACAGTGTCAGCTGCCTCCAGCATCTTCCCTGGGTCACAATGCAAAGTGGCCCTCCCTGCCGATGGGCATGAAGGTGCCAGTGTCTCTGGCATGTGGAACATGAACAGTTTAGGAATGTTCCCTGGTCGTTGATCCTGGGACAACCCCAAAAGGAAATGAGGTCTCCTTGCCACTGAAGATGTCTTAAAAGGTCTCTTTAAAACGTCAGTCAGTCCTGAAACTTGCACAGTTTGTATTGGCTTCATTTCTATTTCCTGTTGCCACTTCTCCCAGTTACCAGCTAGGCTAGAGAACAACAAAAATAAGCAACTTTCTGCAGCAAAAATATTTTGGTTTCCTCTCCCTTCTCCCCGCCTGCTGCAGCATGCATGGCGTTCAGAATTCTCTCTTGGTCCACCATTTCAGCTGGCCGTCCACTTTGCCAGGGGATCCTGAGATCCAGATGGTTTATTCTTCGGGTCAGCTCAGAAAAACCTTAAACACATTCCAGAAGACCCTCTCGCGCTGCCTTCCACTCCTCATCTTTCTGTAGTACTTTCTTATAATATTTAGAGATGGCTCTAGCCTGGAGACTTTAGAATTCTCTTTGAGCTTGTTTTGGAAACAAGGATGCAAAGATCTATGGGTAGAAAGCAGAGCAGGAGATGGGGAGAGGTGAGTTGAGTTGGTTGCAGTCATCTTGCTTTACTGCATCTTAGTGAAGTTCGTGCTTAGGATAGCAGCTTTACTGCAGTATTATTTACATGCCTTAAAATTCACCCACGGTAAGTGAATACACGTTTTAGAATTTCTAAATCTCTTTCATAATTTAAGTATTAATGATTTTTAGTACATTTATGGAGTTCTGCAACCATCACCACAATCCAGTTTCAGCACATACCCATTACCCCAAAACTTCCCTCATGTCCATTTTCAGTCACTCCCCATTCCCATTCCCTGTTTCCAGCAACCACTATTCTATTTTTTGTCTCTATAGATTTACCTTTTCTGGATATTTCATATAAATGATATCATACAATACATGGTCTTTTGTGTCTAGCTTCTTTCACTGATAATATGGTTTATCATGTTGACTATATCGGTGCTTCATTACTTTTTTAAAACAAATCAATTTTATTGATACATATTTTTAAATTAATTTTCTTATTGCTTATTTTTCATCTTTATACATTGATTTATATTTACATTTTACATATATGGAATCATACAATATATAGTTCTTTGTGTCTGGTTACTTTCACTTAGAATAATGTTTGTGTTTTTTGTCTGATATTAACATCTTGTAACATTAACATACATTTGTTCAGTTTCAAAGAAAAATAGTCTTCTATATGCAATATTACCCATATTCATATTTCACAAGTGGTTTTACTATGCAGTACAGCCCCATGTTACATTTTTTAGCTTTCCTTTAGTAATTCGTTTCTTTTTAGTTTCCTTTCAGTAACATGATCTTAGACTTTCATTACTTTTTATTGCTAAATGTGACTCCCTTGGGTGGTGTGGTGGTTTGGAGCTGTGCACCCCAGTAAAACGTGTTCTTAAACATAATCCATTCCTGTGGGCGTGAGCCCTTGTAAATATGTCCTTTTGCTGAGGTTACTTCAGGTAAGGTGTGGCCCAGGATAGGTCTTAATCCTGTTACTGAAGGCCTTACAGGGAAGGTAACAGAGAGAAAAACCACAGAGGGAGCAGCCAGAAGCTGAAAGTCAACGGAATCCGGAAGAGAAAAGAGAGGCCAGGAGAGGCTGCCATGTGCATTGTCGGGTGACAGAGGAGCCCAGGACCAAGGATCACCAGCAGCCAGTCCCAGAACACAGTGTCTGAGAAGAAAGCATCACCTTGATGATGCCTTGGTCTGGACTTCTCCTAGCCCCAAAACCTTAAGCCAATAAGTCCCCATTGTTTAAACCAACCCATTGCATGGTATTTGCTTTAGCAACAAGGAAACTAAAACAGGTGGATAGACCACATTTTGCTTATCCACTCTCCATGTTGTTATTTTTTAATTGCAAAATGGCTCTAGAATTTCATGTTTCTGGAATATTTGATGATCTTGCAAGTTCCATAGAGGATAGGTAGGTGTGTATCTGAGTGTATCTGCCAGGCAGAAAGAGTGATTCATGTTCTCATTTGAAAAGTAATTTTTTCATCTTTTCTACATTACAGTTCAAAAAATTTATTCAGTGTGTATGTTTTTAAATATACAAAGTATTTAAAATGTTTCTTCTTGGTTTTTAGTTCCCAAGAACATACTCGCAGCAATTGATCCAGCTGTTGCTAATCTAAAACCTTCTTTGAAGCAGAAAGATGGTGAACATGGTAATTTTTATGGCTTACTACCAGCATTTCTCTTTAAGTAAAGGTAAACAGCCCCCACGTGACCCTAGCAGGCCACACCTTGGTTAGAATGAAAAGGAATGAGAGATGTGTTTGAACTGCCAGTTCTGGGCAGTGAAAGTGCTGTGGCTGCTGGTTGCAGATGGGAGCCAAGACTTTGCTTTGTTTTAAATCACAAGTAGAATAAACCTCCCCTCCATTCCCCTCCACTTCTTAAACGATATCTGCTTAGAAGTAAATTTGGGGTTCCTGGATTATACAAGACACTTGTTGGCAAAGATGACCCCTGTTGGGAGCCAGGCTGCATCAGTAACATGATCTTAGACTTTCATTACTTTTACATAAATGGGAACACAGGGCCCCCTTCTCTCTTAGGTTTTCTCTTGACACTCGTAAATAGGGGAGGATAAACATTTTGGTATTTTTATCAAATCTAGAATGGAATTCAGACCATGGGGGCCCTGATAGGAACTGCAGAGACCCAGAGGAACAGCTAAGATTTTGAACTCTGGGTGGTGAGAGCTTCACTTTGTGTTACTTTTATTTTGTTTATTAGGTCTTTACCACTAAGTATAAAAATAAAAGTATGTTTGATGCAGAAAACAGTAAAGCACATGAGTCACTCCTCATCCCACAGCTTAGAGATGACTATTGATAATGTTTTGTATGTTCTTCTGGTAGACCATCCAGCTTTCCACATGACTCTGCCTCTCTCAGTTCACTCCTCTTTCTAACAAGGCTTCCACCTCAACCCCAGGAATATCTTGGTCAGAGTGGGATCCTGAGAACTCCTTGCTTTCTTCCTCTGAGGGGTCCTGCCACTCTCAGAGGTCCCCAGAGCCCTAAGGCTTTCCCACCATGAGCTCACAAAGCTCCATCATAGTAGAGTAACTGGATGCCTGAAACCAGATCTGCCCCACATTTTGCTGTCATTTCCCAAAAAGTAACCCAACACAATGTCTCGCCATAATTTGAGGTTTGTCTTATCTGTGGCCAGTGCTTCTCACCCAGAGGCATGATGAGGCCATGGAATGAATGCCACTTGTCTTAGGGATGGGAAAATAAATTTCTTCCCTTCAACAGTGGAGTGAATGAGTGGTGCCTGAAAATGTAACCAACATGTTTGAGAATTTCTAAATCTTTTCATAATTTAATATCATCAAGGACTGCTTACTAACACTCTTCTTCATTTTGTTTTCTGTAATTTACTCTGAGGCCCATTTGTTTGATTTCTAGGGCTTTTTATTTATTATGGCAGTCCCTGTTTAAGAACAACAGAAGTATCTTAGGACAGTGTACAGTGAACAGCTGTGATTAATTGGTCTTGTGTTTTTTGTGAAACAGGTATAAACTTTGACCCAAGCGAAACGACGGTTCTGAGGAAAGACGGAGTTATTGTTAGCAATTCTCTGGCAGCGTTTGCTTACATCAGAGGTAGGTCAATAAATGGAAGCTTCTAGGATGCTAATGATTTAGCACTGCTTAATTATAATGCTCAAGATCTGATAACTCAAGAAAATGACTTTGAGTTTGACCCAACAACTGCAGTCTTCTAAGATGCAGGACCACAGTGCTGAATTCAGGCACAGTTCTAACCAGCTCCCAGCAAGAGAACCACATAGGAAGCTAAGAAACAGAGAAAGTCACACTAGGTAGGAGACGGGCTCCATAGGCATGTTCCCCCTTGAAAAAGGAGGAACCCAAGGAATGTATTTACTGGCTCTGAAATTTGGGAAGGGCATAGGATTATTCACTTCCATTCCGGGTTGGAAGAAAAATAAGCCAGATCACTTCCTAAGTAAAACAGAGCATGCCCTGGGAAGGCAGCCTCACTTTCTGAGTCAGCAGTGTTATTTCTTGTGGTTGCCAAGCTTTTCCTTGCTAATCTTCCCCCCCAAGGATCAATCAGACTCAGCCTTCCTTATTGAGCAGAGCCAAAAGGCTTGCAGCGCCAGTGTACGGATGGCCCATCTTTCTTCGCCACCCTCTCTGCTCATCTCAGGACAGGCCATACTTTGGCGTGTTGCATCTGCAAGTTTCTGCAATGCCTGGCACTGTTCTGGGAGACCAAGCCTTCTGAGACTTTTTGTAAGACAGGCATTGTCTCAGTTTTACCTGAGCTGCTATCACAAATGCCATGCAGTGTGTTGGCTCAAACAGCAAGCATTTATTGGCTCACGGTTTCAGAGGCGAGAAGTCCGACGTCAAGACGTTGGCCAGGCTTGCTTTCCCCAGAGACTCTCGATCTGGTGCTGCCTGGCTGGCAATCCTTGGGATTCCTTGGCTTTCCCATTACTCGGAGATGTCCTCTCCATTCCAATCCAGTTCCTGCTGACTTCCGGCTCCTCCCCGTGGCTTTTCCTGTCTCCGTCTGCATTTCCTCTTCTTATAAAGGTCTCCAGGAATCTGGATTAAGGCCCAACCTCACTCAGTTGGGCCACCCCTTAACTAAAATAACATCTCCAAGGGATACCATTACAATGTGTTCACAGCCCACCGGAAACATGGCGCAAGATCACCAACATGTTTAAATTGGGGTACATAATTCAACTCACCGCACCCATTAATAAAATGTCTAACAGGATTGCTCCTCAGGGCTGCTAGAGCTGGGATGCCCCGTAAGCCTTCCTCAGAGGAAAACAAAGGCTTATGGAAATAGCGAAATACCTCTCGGGACTCCAGACGGTTCCGCCATGTCCCTGCGTGGATCCTCCTCCTGCATTAGGCTTGTGGTGGTTGGACCCCTCTGCGAATCTCACCTTTCCTCACCACCCTCCATTTCCACTTCTTGCTGCTCATTCATTCCCTGTCAAAGTGTAAGAAATGGAAGCGTTTTGGGTCAGGAATATTGCCAAATTTTCAAATCCTTGACGCATCCCCTGGAAGAAAGGCCCCATGAAAATCTTTCCAGCAGAGTTTACCACTAAAGACAAGCAGAATGGCGTCGCTCCCCAAGCCACTGCGGTGCCAGCTGCGTGGCCGATCGCCCCACCCGGCACCTAAGGAAGCCGAAGGCAGGCAGCGGCGAAGCCAGGGTTCCGGTTCGGCTGACGCAGGCTTGTGCTCAGCTTCCCTGAGCAAGAACTGTGCCCTCTGGAGTTCTGAGGGATCACATCCCCATGACCTTGAGTCATCGAAATTAGCCTCCCTCTGCCCCTCTCTGCCTTTCTACATGCTCATCACTCCCAGAAATCATGCAGTTCATTTATTTGCTAGGTGCCTATCTCCCCCACTAGATGGTAAGCTCCATCAGGACAGGTGTTTGCTGGTCTTATTTGTTGCCATATCTCAGTACCTCGGACAGCGTTTGGTTCAGAATAGGTGCACAGGAAGTAGCTAACGAATGCAAACCAATGACAAATCCCTGTCTGGCGTCATGAGCTATCTTGTGCACTATCATCAAACAGTGTTTGCTATTTATAGGTATTAAGTTTTTAAAAGTTAAGGGCTAGGTTTTATTGAGGGATGTTTAGGTACATTCGTCTCAGCAAACCACGACCAAGCTTAGATATAAGGTCAGGGAGAAAGAGGTTCTAATGCACCAGGTCGGGTGTGAGCCAAAAGAAGTCACGAAAGGCTCATTGCTCAAACTGCAGAGGCCCACAGAGTTTCGGAGGAACAGGTACCCATGGAACGGCCTGGGAATTTCCTTGGCAAAGTTGCCCGAGCTCCCTGTGTCTCTCTGGGTGGCCTTGACGTGGTCAGCACACTGTACTTGGTCAGGGGTCACCAGCCCCGCAGCCTCCTCCCCGTGCTGCAGGCCAGCGTTCCCACCATGGGGAGCTTGCTGTCAAGATGAGCCATTTCCTCCTAAGTAGGCAGCGGCCAGTAGTGAGCGTAGACGAGACCAAGGGTCCTGCTCATTGTCTCTGCGAGGGGGGCCCAGCCACCCCCTCAGAACACAGCTTCAGCCCAGTTATGGAGATGTGATCTGAGGGCTGGACTGGGGGTCCCTGAGGCACCCCCTGAGGGCAAGAGATCTGCCAGAGGATGGGAGCTCTTGTGAGCAAATAGAGTGAGTTGGGTAGATTCGGGACCAAACGAAGCCAACACTCTGTACGTGGAGTTAATCCAGAAGATCAGGCTGGGAGTGGCTTTGACACATTAGTGAACCAGGTATCCTAATGGGAAAAGGGAGACCAGAAGCCAGAAGCAAGGGGCTTGTCCTGCGATGTCAAAGCACAGAGGTTAGTGGAACAGACAGGGGGTGTCCTAGAGCTTCTGATGAACAGTTTTCTTTTGGACATTTAAATAATCTGTGAGGTTGTTTTCCTGATAGTGCAGTGACTTTTTTTAAAAAAAAGATTTATTTATTTATTCTCTTCACCCTTCATTGTTTGAGATTGCTGTCTGTCCATATGCTGTGTGCTCTCTGTGTCTGCTCATCTTCTCTTTAGGAGGCACCGGGAACAGAACCCAGGACCTCCTATGTGGGAGAGAGGCACTCAATCACCTGAGCCACCTCAGCTCCCTGGTTTGCCATGTCTCTCATTGTTTCTCCTCTTTGTGTCTCTGTTGCGTCATCTTGTCGCGTCAGCTTGCTGTACCTGCCCATCGCGCCAGCTTGCCTTCTCCAGGAGGCACTGGGAACTGAACCCGGGACCTCCCATGTGGTAGGTGGAAGCCCAAATCACTTGAGCCACATCTGCTTCCCAGTGCAGTGACTTCTTAAAGGTGTTTGAACTTACCTTTATTTCAGTAATGCAGACCTACTTCTCGAATTCATTGTAGAATCTAGATATGGGTCTGAAGACGCTCATAGGAAACTTTTGAAATTAGAGAAGTGGAGAGAGAGGGGTGTGTGTGTGTGTTGGAGGCTAATAGGATATCGGTTTATTAGCTGGTCAGTATGCTCAGAACTGGACTCTGCTATCCTACCTAATGAGTGTTTTATTGGATCTGGCTTTGTGTGCTTACCTTGCATATGCCCACAGGCATATCTTTGGAAGTCTAATTTCTTGTCACTGCCCCTGTCCCTTGGGACTGTGGCAAGTCTGTGTTTTCAGCCTCTAGCAGACCCTACTGTGGACTTTCAGGCTTATGGGGTAGCAGGGGGCCACAAGGAAATGGGGATAGTGCTGAGGGGACAGGTTTGCAGCTTCTCTTGAGTTGAAGAGGCATCATTGTTTCATATGAAAGGAACTCTAGGCTATCAGACAAACCCATGTTGAAATGAAGTATAAAAACACATTCCAAAGTCAAAGTCAGTTACATGATCCCCGATCAGGGAGGACAATTGGAAATCAGCACCTCCTTGTCACATAGGCTTGAATTCTGATGTGTTCCCACGATCTCCTATCTTTGGTTCCATGACAAAATGTTGAATTATTATCACATCCCTAAGAGCCAGAACCGTACTCTTTGAGCTTTGGCCTGGAGGGCCCCCTGGTCTTACCTCCCGATGGCAGCAGTGCCTTGGAGCCCTTGCCCCAGCCTCTGGGTGTCTTATGTGGACATGAATGTGTTTGAGCTGGAGCGTATGTGAGCCCCAGACCCTTTAAGGCTGGAAAGGACCATAAAAGCCATGGGCCACCATTCTAAGGCCTCCTCAGCCCTCCCATGAATGGTGAGATTAAAGTCACTCACTCTAGCTTGTGTGCCAAGGCTAAACTTAGACAATAACCATGATAGCAAAATGTGAAGATTCTTTTTAACCACAAGGAGCAGTACTCCCTTATTCTTCCAGATTATAGAAGAGAAAATCGGGTCACAAAAACCTGAATTGGTCAAGTTGATTCTAGAAAACAGGTGAGGTGCCTTCAGTGTCAAGCCTGGTGCTGAAAAGAGAGCCCTGGCCTGAGCTTGGCGTCCCAGCATTGGTGGCCTTGGACAGACGACTTGGCTGCTGCAGGAAGGGTGGGGGCAGCTCATCTCCCGGGTTCCGACTAACGCCTAGTGACTCTGTGACTCTGAGATAGTCGGCTCCGATGCTAAGAGACCTTGCCCTAATGGGCTTGCCAGGAATCGCCCGTGTTCTCCATCTCTCATCTCTGGATTTCAGCGGAGTTGATGTGGACGTACCTAGAGAGTGAACACTCGGCAGAGGTGTACCGAGCCAAGAGGCACCCGGCGTCAGTTTGACGAGGGAGAAACTCTCCTGGCGGTAGAATCCAGACCCCACATTTCCCAGCAGAGAAGGGAGGGAGGGGAAGAAAGGGAACTGGCTTTATGGAGCCCCCACTCACAGGGCGCCAAGCCCAGTGTTTTAGATCCGCACTCCCCTCCTTTCGTATGCTCAGCAAATTTCTGTACAATGCCTGTGGTGCCACAGAGGCTGCACTGGACGCTGGGGATTTGGCAGAGAACAAGACAGGCCCAGTCCCTGCCCTCGTGGAGCCTGCATTCCACCGGGAGAGAGTAGATTAAACACTCAGCTATTTAATGGCAATTGTAAGTTGTGCTGTGATGGAGACATTCAGGATGCTACAAGGCTGAATAATGGGGGCCTGGCTAGACCCCCTAGACTGTGGGGGGCCAGGGACAGAAGGCTAGACATAGAAGGAAGGAAGAACATTCTGGCAGAAGGGGCAGCACATGCAAAAGTGCTGAAGTAAGGTGTCTGGCACCTCTGAAGAACCAGAAGGAGGCTGGAGAGCAGAGTAAAGGGAAGACTGTTTTGAGATGAGATGGAAAGGGTATCTGGGCCAGGTCATGCCAAGCTTTGTAGGCTATGGTCAGGATTTGATTTTTAATGTACGAGAGGAGGGGAACCGTTTATGGCTTTAAGCAGGGCAGTGATGTGGTCTGACGTGCATTTTTAAAAAGATTTCAATGGCTGTGAGGGGTGCGGAGCCAGGAAGATGGAGTGAAGGGGACAAGAGAGAAGGCAGGGATCCCAGTTAGGAGGCAGGAGAGATGGAGAAGAGCAAGATTCACATCCTCATTTTTCAGATAAATAAATTAGGTCAAAAGACACCTTAGTGAAAGTGGAAACACAGGCTACTCACCAGGAGGTAGAGGTGATAGGCACACCATGTATGCTGTCAAAGGATGATTATCGAGAATGCATAGGGGGAGCAGATGTGGCTCAAGCAGTTGGGTGCCCGCTTCTCACATGGGAGGTCCCAGGTTCAGTTCCCAGGGCCTCCTAAAGAAGATGAGCAGACACAACAAGCAGACACAACAAGCTGATGCACAAGCAGACACAAACCAGGAGGGAGCAGATGTGGTTCAAGCGGCTGGGCACCCACCTCCCACATGGGAGGTCCTGGGTTTGGCTCTCAATGCCTCTTAAAGAAGACGAGCAGACACAATGAGCAGAAAACAAGCAGAGACAATGAGCAGACACAACGAGCAGACACAGAAAGCAGACAATGAGCAGACAGGCAAGGGAGCCATCTCAGGGTGGGGGAAGAATACATAGAAAATAGAATAACCTTTTTATGCAAAAGGAAATGCAAAAACTACCCAATAGAAAAAAGAGGCAAGTGACATGAACCAACATTTCGAGAAGGGAAAATACATAAATCTGTGAAGAGAGACACACATAATTTGTGATGAGGGAAATGCAAATCAAGACCATAATAAGTTACAATCTTATGTTCATTTGCTTGGAAAAGATTTAAAAGTCCGTCAATAACAACGGCCAGAGAAGATGATTCACAGGCTCTTGCATACAGTGCAGCCATTTTGGGAAAGACTTTGGCCATATTTCTTAAAGTTGACATTCACACACCCTAACACCCATCCATTACCCTCCTAGGTTGGTGCCCAAGAGTAATATTCACACGTGTACATGGCTACAGGGGGCCATCTGGCAACAGCCCACATGCCCACCAGCAGGACAGTGAGGGAATAAACTGGTATCGCCAAGGGAATGGAATATTACATAGCACTCGAAACGAAGGGGCTAGGATGGATGGATGCGTCCATCCAATAGAGATGGATCTTAGCGATATAATATTAACTAGGAAAAAAGTCCCAAACACTATCTGTAAATTACTCGGCCTTTTAATTAAGACTTTAGGAATATGGGGAGATGCAATACACTAGACAAAAAGGAAAGCAGGGGAATAGTGAGCATGGAATTCAGGAGGTGGTTACCTTCGTGGGGGGTGGGGTGGGGGAAGAGTCAAGTTCATGGGATTGGCGGGGGGAGAGCATAGGTTGTTGTCATTTTGTTAAGGCCTGAGCTTCCATGTAGGTGCGCATTCACAGCACAGGTGCTTATAATATTAAGAGTAATGGATTAAATCACCATAAACGAGTACCTCCTATAAATCAATGAAGAGTGGGTGTCATGTCTTAAGGTTCATGATGAATTCTGTCCACCTGGAGCCCTTGAAAAATAATAAAGAAAAAAGAGATCTGGTAACCTGTCAGTGGGACAGCCAGGTAGAAACCCTCCTCTGTCTGGGCAGGAGGACTCTGCTTCACCCACTTATGGGGGATGGATGGCCTCTTGGGGAAAGCGGGTGAGGCTAAAGAGAGGAATGGGCTGTGGATGATGCTTGTTCCTCGGAAGCTTGAGCAGGATGCAGTTCTTTCTGCCTGGAACTGGTCCTGAACCTAACAGTAGGAGTCTAGAAAAGGTTACAGATGGGACCCATTTCCCCACCCACAGCACTTCTTGCAGGTGCTGCAAGGTGATGGCTACACAACATTGCTGCCAATGGGTCAGGGTATAGGTCTTCCAAAGAATGAGGAGTTGAATTTTAGCTGCATTGCAAACCTGTAACAGAGAGCCATGAGAATAAGAGGGATGGAGAGAAAAATATGTGGGAGCTGGTGTGGGGGGTGTGGATGCAGCAGCAGAGGAAAGAGAGAGGAGGATGCAGGGAAAGAAGGTGAGAGTGAAGTCAGAGACAGGTAAAGGGTACCCTGTCCACCTCCAGCAGATGCTTTCATCTCCTCTGCAGCAAGAGTGTCTTAGTTTGCCAGGCTGCTATGACAAATACCACACAATGGGTTGGCTGGGATAGTAGGAATTAATTGTCTTGCAGTTTTTGAGGCTGCAAGTCCAACATCAGGGCTGTGATTTCTCCCAGACTGTAGCGTTCGGCAATCCTCCGACGCACGGCGGCCTCTCTCTCTCGGTTTCCTCTGACTTCTTGCTGCTTCTGCCTCCTGGCTTCCGACTTCCACTGACTGATTGCTCCTGGATTTCCTTTGCTTCTATAGACTCTAGGCGTGTGGGTGAAGGCCCACCCTGATTCAGCTGGGCCGCATCTAAACAGGCTCTTCAAAGTTCTGTTCACAGAGAAATCCACATCTTAACTGATAGCACATCCAAAGGCCCTGTTTACAGATGGGTTCACACGCACAGGAACGTGCCTTTAGACTTGAACGTGTCTTTATGTGGGGCATGATTCAGTCCCCAACGAAGAAGGAGAAAGAGAAAAGATCAGCCTGCTACATCAGAGCCCCAGGTCTTAGCCTCATTTTGTATATTGCTGTTTAATGATTTGTCCCAAGTGTCAGTGTCTCCAGATACTCATTCTGCCACAACTTCCAGAAATGACAATAGCCCTTCCTTCTCTTACAAAGGATGCATGTCTCCATTGGACCACATCTTCAAAATACTTTCACTCTAATGACATCATAGGACAAATATATTGTTATTAATAGCCCTGCAAACAAAACTCGTAATCATCTGTCAACATGGGCAACTCCCCTGGGCCAAAAATTTTGAGTAAAGACTTCTCTCTAAAAAGCAGCAATGAGATCGTGCTAGTAGGAAAGATTGCAAAAAGAAAAACATGTTTGAGTCCAGCAACTTCATAGATGACTTGAGCTGGCAGTGAAGGAAGCTGAAGAGGGAGGTTTTAACTTTCAAGAAGATAAGGCGTCCCAGTTAGATTTCTCCCGGCAGATCAAAGCGGTTGGATCACTTGACTGAACAAGAAATGTCACAACCCTCGAGCTTTTCAACTCCAGTCTGGACCCCTGGGGAAGGACAGAGGTGGCGAGGACAACAGTCTTCATTATTCACCTGTAATGAAACGGGGGTCACTGAGCCTAGCGCATCCACACACCAGGGGTAGCAGATGCACAGCCCTCAAGGAGCTCACGGTTGCCTGGTCTGCCTAAAGAGGCCGAGTGACCTCAGCAGAGTCCTCCCCTCCAGGCCTCGGCTTGAGCATCTCTGTCAGGGGTTGGCTAACTCTAACCCACGGGCCAAGTCCAGCCCACCTCTGTTTTTGTAAATAAAGTTTTATTAGAACACAGCCATGCTCATTGATTTACACATTGTCTCTGGCTGCTTTCACGCTGCAATAGTAGAGTTGCCACTCCAGAGACCAGATGGCCCACAAAGCCAAACAAATTTACAATCTGGCCATTTCTAGGAAACGTTTACCAAACGCCGATCTGCACTATGAAGGAGTTAACGGCATCATTTGTTTCCCAACGTAGGGATGCAAACCTCTCAAGGGGTCCACAACCATAAAATGGAAAGAATCATAGCCCTTTCTGCACAGGGTTAATGTAAAGGTTAAACATATGTACAAGTTTAGACCAGTTTACACATAGTACATTGTAGCATAATTTTTATGTCTATTTTTATTATACTGACAACACATTTGGCTGCAGGAAAAATTACTGGAACTTTTATTTATATTTATTTTTTTGTCTAAAAAAAAGAAAGGAGGTTTTGCTAACATTGATATTAGCACTCAAGTTCATATGTACACTTTATATACAAACTAAGTTTTCATCATCTGCTAATAATTGAAGCTGACACCTTCCTGAGCATTTACTAACTGTCAGGGAGTGTTCTAAGAGCTTTACAAGAATTAACTCATTTCATAATAACAGCTCCATGAGGAAAGTGCTGTTACCTCCATTTTACAGATGAGGAAACTGAAGCACAGAAAGGTTAAGCAACTTGCCCAAAGTCACACAGCGAGGGAGTGGCAGATGGGCTCCTGAGCCCCTTTGCTCTGTGTCCTTTCATATCCATACATATATTGGCTGTTGTCTTAGTTTGCCAAAGGGCTGCCAATGCAAAGTACCAGAAATGGATCGACTTTTATAATAAGGATTTTATTTAGGGTAAAGCTTACAGTTCCAAGGCCATGAACTGTCCTAATCAAAGCACCATCAGAGATACTTTCTCACCAAAGTCAGCTACTGGTGATCCTGGTGTCCTGCCATGTGGTGAAGCAAGATGGCAGCTGATCTCTGCCAAGGTCCCTGCCTTTCCTTCCAGAATCTACAGTCTCCTGGAGCTCAGCTGTGGGCATCCAGGCATAGGGCTTGTCTCTTTCCGGGCCTCTTCTCTCCATCTCAGCTGCTCCACTTTCTTCCCAAGTTCAGCTGTGGGCTATCAGCATATGGCTCGTCTCTTCAGCCTTGAGCTGCTCCGTGGGCCCAGCCTCGTGGGGGCTTCGTGCTTAAGCTTTGGCTGCTAGTGATCCTCGAGTCCTCTCTCACATGGCAGGGTCAAAAATGGTGGCTTCCTTTCTCTGTCTCTGTGTCCCGTTTATATAAAGCTCCAGTAAGAGGGCAGACTCACTGATAGAGTCCAATCAAAAGGGTCTCACACCCACAGGAATGGAATAGTTCAAAAACATAATCCTTTTCTATTTGGGATTCATAAAAGAACTTCAAACTGTCACAGCTGTATGTGCCCCTGAACTTTTTCTTTTTTAATCACAGAAGATATGTGGTCAGTTAGGTGTGGACAGTCTTGAAGACACTGTCCAGCACTGGTGCGTTTAGTCGGCCACCTGCAGATGCCTGTTTCTAGGGGACTTTGGATTGAAGCCTGACAGCAATGCCCAGCTCCTGACCTGTTGTCTTCTTCCCACAGCCCACCCCGAGAGGGCCGCCCTGCTGTTCGTGTCCAGCGTCTGCCTCGGCCTGGTCCTCACCCTGGGTGCCTTGGTCATCAGAGTGTCCTGCACCAAGGACTTCCGGGAGCTGCAGCTGGGCAGGGAGCGCCTGGTGCCAGGAAGTGACAAGGCCGAGGAGGACAGTGAGGACAGAGAGGAGGAGGAGGAGGAGGAGGAGGAGGAGGACTTGCCAGGGGAACTGCCGGGGGTTTGTAGGACTTCGTATCCCGTCTACAGTTCCATAGAGGCTGCGGAGCTGGCAGAGAGGATTGAGCGCAGGGAGCAGATCATTCAGGAAATATGGATGAACAGTGGTTTGGACACGTCACTCCCGAGAAGCATGAGTCAGTTCTACTGAAAACCAGGTGCCTCTGGATGCAATCCCACTTCCTGAAGAGGGACGGGTCCCAGGCGCCCCTCCAGTTCTGTCTCACTTGTACCTTCTGTGAAGGAGAATTTGTCATGTCATCTAATACTGGTGAAGCCAGAAAGATGTTAAAAGGGACGTTTCAAACTGTTTACAACACATTCCAAAATAAA
Organism: Cabassous unicinctus; assembly: GCA_029593785.1. Classification (NCBI taxonomy): domain Eukaryota; kingdom Metazoa; phylum Chordata; class Mammalia; order Cingulata; family Chlamyphoridae; genus Cabassous; species Cabassous unicinctus. The sequence goes on from JAQZBX010065894.1 coordinate 15,143, forward strand.
GTAGGAGGAAGAAGTCCTTGTTTTCTGTATTCATTTAAATTCATAACTGTACATGAACATATTTAGAGTTCATATTTGCCTAACACTTATAATGCCAGGCCCTGTTCTAGCTGGTTTTTCTGTATTAAATAGTTTAATGCTCATGATATAATGCTATTACCCCATTTTACAGACGAGTAGACAGAAGAGCCCTATATATCCATACAGGAATTATACTGATTTTCAGGACAGCAATATGAGCTCATCTACTGTGTGTTCATGGGCCATGGATTTTAATCACCAGCACTGATTATTTAGAGTAGGGCCCAGCCCATATTTTCTGTAAAGCGCCAGATGATAACTATCTTACGCTTTGCAGGCCATAGGTCTCTTTCACGACTATGTCAGCTCGGTAGCACAGAAGCAGTCGTGGACAATGAGTGGGCATGGCTGCTTTCCAATAAAACTTTATTTATGGACACCGAAATTTGAATTGCACTTAATTTTCTCATGTCATGAAATATTATTGTTCTTTGTTTTTTTAATCAACCATTTGAAAGTGTGAAAATCATTCTTAGCATATGGGCTGTACAAAAACAGGAAGCAGCCTGGATTGGCTCTTAATTTTTTGTAAATAAAGCATAGTCCACAAAGCCCAAAATACATACTCTTTGGCCCTTTACAAAAAGAGTTTGCTGACTCCTCATTTAGAATTTAAAACTGCAGAGCTTCTGGTGCTAAAAGGAATCAAATACATTACCCAACGTTCCTGTGGGCAAGGATCAAGTGGAGTTAGTTTTCAAATAGTTGCAAGAAAATGAGTAGTGCTTTACTGGGGGGAGAGATGCAGGAGGTGAAGAAAGGGGATAAGGAGACTGAGTTCCAGATTGGAAAACTCACGGTGGGCTCCTATAGAAGGCACCCCCTAGAGGACAGGCAGCTTCTAGCAAAGGAATAGAGAAAGGAAAGTGTTTTGTTTTGTTTTCTTTTTTGCCCCAATAAAACTGAGAGAATAAAAATGATCATATCTACTCATATGTCCACTATGTACAAGTCCTCCCTGCCTTATATATATATATATATATATATATATA
>JAQZBX010065895.1:0-16216 GCA_029593785.1 Cabassous unicinctus
AGGCATTTAGGGCTATAAATTTCCCTCTCAAGACTGCCTTCACTGTATCCTATAAGTTTTGATAAGTTGTGTTCTCATTTTCATTTGTCTCAATATATTTACTGATTTCAATTGCAATTTCTTCTTTGACCCACTGATTATTTAGGAGGGTGTTGTTCAGCCTCCACACATTTGCAAATTTACTTTTTTCCTGTCCATTATTGATTTCCAGTTTCATTCTATTATGATCTGAGAAGGTGCTTTGTATAATTTCAATCTTTTTATATTTATTGAGAGGTGCATTGTGCCCTAACATGTGGTCTATCCTGGAGAATGATCCATGGGCACTTGAGAAGAATGTATAATCCACTGAGTTTGGATGCAGCGTTCTGTATATGTCTGTTAGGTCTAACTCTTTTATCATATTGTTCAAGTTCTCTGTTTTCCTGATAATCTTCTGTCTAGTTGTTATACCTAATGATGTGAGTGGGGTGTTGAAGTCACCAATGATTATTGTAGAGACATCTATTTCTCCCTTCAATTTTGCCCGAGTTTGTCTCATGTATTTTGGGGCACCCTGGTTAGGTGCATAGATATTTATGACTGATATATCTTCCTTGTGGATTGTCCCTTTTATTAATATATAATGGCCTTCTGTAACTCTTATAAGTTTTCTGCATTTAAAGTGTCTTTTATCTGATATTAGTATAGCTACCCTTGCTCTTTTTTGGTTATTACTTGTGTGGAATATCTTTTTCCAACCTTTCACTTTCAGCCATTTTGTGTCCCTGGATCGAAGGTGAATTTCTTGTAAGCAGCATATGGATGGCTCATGTTTTTTAATCCATTCTGTCAGCCTGTATCTTTTCATTGGGGAATTTAATCCATTCACATTCAATGATATTACAGTAAATGCACTATTTACTTCCACCATTTTTTTCTTTGGTTTTCATATATCATATGTTATTTTTGTCTGTCTTTTCACTCTTTTGGTTATCCTTTGTGCTATGCTTTCTTCTATACTCTCCTCCAAGCTCATCTCTCCTGTCTTTCTTTCAGGTTCTAAAGCTTCCTTTAATATTTCCTGCAAATGTAGATTCTTTCTTGCAAACTCTTTCAGTTTCTGTTTGTTTATACTTACTTTCATATTTGAAGGGCAATTTTGCTGGATAAAGAATTCTCAGCAGGCAGTTTTTCTCTTTCAGTATCTTAATTGTACCATACCACTGTCTTCTCACCTCCATGGTTTCTGAAGAAAAATCCACATTAATTCTTACTGGGTGTCCCTTGTATGTGATGGTTTGCTTCTCCCTTGCTGCTCTGAGAATTTTCTCTTTACCTTTCACATTTGACATTCTGAGTAGTATGTGTTGTGGGGTAGGTCTATTCAGCTTTATTCTGATTGAGGTATGGTGCATTTCTTGGACATGGAAATTCATTTCTTTCATGAGAGTTGGGAAATTTTCAGCTATTATTTCCTGAAATACTCTTTCTGCCACCTTTCCTTTTTCTTTTCCTTCTGGAACTCCCATGATATGTATGTTGTTGCATTTTGTGTTGTCATTCAACTCTCTGACCCCGTGCTCAATTTTTTCCATTCTTTTCTCTCTCTGTTCTTTTCTTTCTTCAATTTTAGCTGTTCTGTCTTCTGTATCACTTATCCTATCTTCTATCATTTTAAATCTGCTTTTGTATGCCTCTAATGTGTTTTTGATCTCACCTATTGTGTCTTTCATTCCCATGAACTCTGTTACTTTTCTGTTCAGGATTTCAAATTCTTCTTTGAGCTCATTCAATGTCTTCTTGATGTTATTTATCTCTTTAACCATATTGTCTTTCAACTCATTAATTTGATTTTGGAAATTTATGCACATCTTGCTGATTAGTTATCTCAAATCCTACGTCTCTTCTGGGGCTTTGATATCTTCCGTTTCTTGGGTCATGTCTTCTATTTTCTTAGTATGGCTTGTAATTTTTTGCTGATGTCTAGGCATCTGATTAGGATGCAGTTTACTCAGATGCTCAATTTCTTTCTGTTTTGTAGGGATTTAGTGGCAGGAAGCTGTGTGTTACTGATGCTCTTTGATTCTTGGCTTGATCTGGATTGTTAGGATTGTCCCTGCTATTTGCTCAAAACTGGGCACTGGACCCAATAAATGGTTGTAGACTCACTTCCTAGGGCCTTGGGAAGGGAGGCTATAGAGGCTGGAAAAAGCCTTTCCTACTTATTTTTAATATTCTTGCGTGCACTTCTTGGTCTGCCAGCATATGGTGACCTTTGGCAGCTCTCAGTTCAATGCCTGGTAGGAGTGTATTTGTTGCAACACAACCAGGATCAATGTGATAGAGCTTCCTGCCTGAAGGGCAAGGGCCTTGTAATTCAAACTTTCTCTGAGACAGCTCTCCAGCCTTCTCTGGCAGCTCCCTCCCTTTTCCTGGCTAGGAAGTATTTCCATTTCTCTTTGAATCCTCAACAAACCGTCCAGATTAGTAGAGAAAGATATTGGGAGGATTGTATATCTTTAGCCCCTTGCTGGCTCCCAAAGCCTACAATGGCGTGACCCCACCCTCCCTGGAAGGGCTCCTGGCATACAGCAGAACAAATTTGTGAGTCAAAAGTTATCATCCTTAGGCTGTGTTATTCTCTCTCCCCTTTCCTAGGATGGTAGATCCCTGGAGCCCCCTTTATCTGTAGCTACAGGCCCAGAGGCCCAAGAATTCTAAAGTGTCTTTTGTGTGTGCGAGGCTGCTGGCAGCAGCAGCTGCTGGCTAGTTTCAACTCAAAGTTTTGTAGTTGCAATTTCCCTCCTTTGTCCGTCTCTCCTCTGGGCAGTGTCCTGCCTTTGCCTGGTGTCCTAAACCTTGGAAGATCTTTTCCTAGGCTCTTTCAGCCTGTACTGTAGCTATTTTTCTGGAGAAGACGAGAGTCCCGTGTCTTTCTAGTCTGCAATCTTCCCAGAAGCTCTGGTCTAATATCTTGAATCATGTTTTATTTCCAAATTTTGGAGATTGAACACTAAATCATCCTGTAGAGAAGTCTGAGAGCAGTTTATCTTTCTCCTTTTACAAGTGACTTGCTTAAAGCATTCTTTATTTTTAAATTCCAATTATATAAACAGGATATATCTTAGAGTTAAACATACTGGACTGAATTTTCTTCAAACAGAAAATGCCCTTTAGTTCTGTAGATTCAAATATATGTTTTGTGGATTTTTTTCATTATGTCTGTTAATACCTTTTTTTTTTTTGAGGTACCAGGGCCCGGGGATTGATTGAAACCAGGACCTCATATGTAAACGCTAGCATTGCTCAACCACTAAGCTGTATTGGCTTCCCTGAGTTGGTTCTTTCATTTGTTTTGCTTGTTGTTTTGTTTTTGTTTTTTCAGAAGCCACCAAAACCAAACCCTAGACCTCCCATGTCGGAGCCAGGCACTCAACCACTTGAGCCACATCTGCTCCTGTTAATACCTTTTTTACATCCACTTGATGCCTATATAAAATCATATCTGTTTATGGGGAAAAAATTTTTTTCTGAATTTCTCAGTACTCCTGTAAAAAGCTCTGGCCCCCTGAGACTCTGCATATATCATGAGAATGAGATCTGTACCTATTAGTCTAGTTAGTTATGATGGGTATAGCCCAGACTAGAGCCCTAGATTAGGCTCTAGGGTGTGAGGAAGACTGGGGCGTTATCTCCCTAGGCTGAATAACATTCTAGGTTATAAAATCCCATGCCCATGGGGGCCATCTTGCTCTTAGGGAGACCTTATTTATATACCAAATGCTTGGAATTAGGAGGAGAGCCTTTCAGGAGAGGAAAGGTTGTGGAGTGAGTTGGTACAATGGTGGATCGTGGGAACACAAGCTTATGCACACAACAGAAACTTTCAGCAAATGGCCTCTTTATTACTTGCACAGCATAAAGAGTCCAAAGAGCAAGGAAAGAAGTCCCATCACAGCTGGTCTACCGAGAACTGTTCTGAGTTGGGGTCGATGTATGGGCAGCTCCACGTGCCTGACTTCAAGCTAGAGAAGAGACTCTTATCCATACTGCTTGAGTTTGGTATCTACCTTGGGGGAAGGAAGCCCTGCCACTGAGAATTCCTGCCTAGATTAGCATCTGGGGCTGCTTTTTTCTGGTTTCCAGTTTTAAGGCCTGAACAGGCCTTTTTATTAGATTTAGCATCACCCTCAGGTTGTGGAATGGAAACAGCACAATAGAAGGGGTGGTGGGGGGTAGACGAAGGCTGGGAGATAGCCACTTAGCATACGTCCATGACTTCCCTGGTCAGCTGCCTCCTTCCCTTTTGTAATCAGAGAAAAATCATTTTTCTTTATCCTTTTACTTTGGGGTTTCAGGTTATTTGCATGAGCTTTTGACCTGGCTTTCATTATGTTGATGATAAGACCCAGAACAAAGGGGGCTGACACACTTATTGTTTACTGAAAAATAACTAGTAAGAAATCTATCTCTGCTCTAGAACACCGAGTGTGCACATTCAGAAGAAAATTAATAAATTATTAAACATATTTGTATTTCATATACTGATTTCAAAGTACAAATACTGTTTACTATACCCTTGACCTATTATTAATTGAGAAATGGGCAAAGGAATTTAAAACTTCCAGCTTTTATTTTTCCACTTAAACTAGACAGATGCTTGGAACAGTGCCCCAAATTGACTGATTGACTTCCTAATTCTTAGGACAGCAGTTACTCAAGTAGCTGCATGGTGTAGTATGTCTTCTCCAAACCCATTGAAACACAGAAAGAGCACCTAAGAACAGCAACATTTAACACATCATCTCTAGCTAGCTAGTTTGGACAAGGATATTAGACTCTCATCCATCAGATAAATCACCTTTCCTTCCATTAGGAAACCAGAAAAAGGTAGCAATAAAGGTAGAAGCTGTCTATGTCACATACTCTTTAAAAATGGAACAAGAATGCAGAGAAAATAGTGAAACTCATTTCTCTTACATTCTGCTATTATATTCACTGTAATTGATTTACTCTTTGCCCTTTTAATGCAACATTCAGTGGTGATCTCAAGTCTTTATCCAATGTCAATAGTTTATTTGCTCTATCATTTTTGATGATTAGTGTTTCTAATTTATCTGTTAAATCTGTTAGTGTGGCATTTTATGCTTATTTTGTTTTCTTAGATCATCATTTATCTTTTCATCTCTGTGGGTTTAACATCTTGTTGTTTTGCTTATCTTTGTGTGTGTATGTGAAAACTAACTGCTCTGTTAGTGAGAAGTATATTAAGGTGATATTTTTTTTTGCTCTTTTCACTGTGTTCATCAAGTCTGAGTTCTCCATCTCTCTTTTTCATGATTCTTCCATTCTACATTTTCTCCTTCCTTTTCTCACTTAAACCGATATAATGATTATAGTGATGTTATCCATTTCTCTCCATGGACTTCAATCCATACCATTTATTCTTTCTACATTTTAGGTGAACTCTTCTTGACCCCTCATTATCACTTTCATTCCTTCAATATATATTTATAAATTGCTGACAATTTCCCAGGCAGTTGTCTAGGTGCAGATAATATGGGTTATTTGGTGTTCTAGTTTGCTAAAACTGCTCAAAGCAGACACCATACAATGTGTTGGCTTTAACTATGGGAATTTATTCGCTTACAAGCTTGTAGTTCTGAGGCCATTAAAATGTCTAAATTAAGGCATCACAGCACAATACCTTCTTCCTGAAGACCAGCTGTGGGTGATCCTGGACTCCTCTATCACATGGCAAGGCACATGGCAGTGCCTTCTCTTTCTTCCTCCTTTCTGAGTTTCATTACTTCCAGATTCTTGCTTCCAGGGCTCACTCTCTCTTTTTCTGAATTTCATTCTCTTACAAAATACTCAGTAAGAAGATTAAGACCTACCCTGAATGGAGGGGGGCACATCTTAATTTAAGAGCATACTAACTAAAAGATCCTATTTATAATCAGTTCACACCCACAGGAATGGATTAAGTTTAAGTAAATACTTTTCTGGGATACATAGAGCTTCTAACCATCACAATTGAATAATTAGAGAAAACCTCTTAAAGAGGTGTCATCTGAGAAGGGACTGGATGACAAGGAAAAGCCAGCCATATGAAGATCTTGGCTAAGTCATAGGTGTCACTTGGGATGTTTCAGAAAAAGAAAAAAGATAGCTAGAATAGAACCACAATGAATTAAAAGTGCTAGGGGAGTAGCAGTACGGTGCAGATCATGTGAGGTCTTATGCATTAGGATTAAAGAATCAGGTTTGCTTCTGTTATGAGAGGCCAGGGTAAGAATTCAAATGACGGTGGGCTGGGGTGAATGACTTCTTTTATGTGATCTGTTGGTCTTCTGCTCTGGGTTGGAATTTGGGACTGAGTATTACTTTATATCCACTATCCTGATACATCACATTAGGGTACAAGGTAGGGATAACTTACAATCTCTGTTGCAGGAACCTCGGTTCTTCTCTTGCTTCTGAGGTCGTGTTCAATGTATTCTACCAGGGTTCTCTCCTCGAAGCTTAAAAAATATCCTCGTCCCATTGGTTGGGAATTCTACAATTCAGTTTCAGTTTAGAAGCCTGAAGCTCTATTTATTTAATAAGATTCTGTCTCTTTAGCAGCAGATACTACTTCCCTTTACAGCAGAGGGAAAAGTAAGAAGGGTATCTGTTGGGTGGAGCATGACAGACAGCTGACTTGGGGCTTTCAATATACTCCTTCCCCCACAACACTCTGCTACATTAGAGTCTTATCTATTCTGTGCTCCTAGTTTATTGCTTAGAATAATTATCTAGAGGGAGCTAGGATAATTTTATTTTCTATCTTCTCTTTTATTCCAGTCTGAAGAGACAATATAAATAGGTTTTCTCCTGGATGTTTTCCTTCTTCAAATGAAACCTCATTGTGATGATTTCCTTCATGACTTTTTCTGGATGCAGACGCAGTCTTTCAACGTGGCATATTCGTTCTACATTTGTGAATACTAGTGAACATTCTCTGGATATTCTAAACATCTTTTCTATTCTCTGCATATTTTTGGGGGGGAGGAAGATGGAATCATTGCACAAACATATTAGTATTTTCAAGTGCTTTTTAGGGGGGTCACTACTTTTCAAAGATTCTGGCAGAATGTTTTTGTTGTTGTTTTGTGTTGCTTCTGGGAAAATATTTCTTGGCTGGGTCATGTATTTATTATTATATTAGTTTCCTAGGACTTCCATAACAAATTACCACAAATTTAGTGGCTTAAAACAACAGAAATTTATTCTCTCACAGTTCTGGAGACCAGAAGTCTGAAATCAAGCTTTCAGCAGAGCTGCAGTCCTTTCTGAAGGCTCAAGGAGAGGATCCTTCCTTGCTTCCCACAGTTTCTGGTGGCTCAGGACATTCTTTGCTGGTGGCACCACAAGCCCAATCTCTGCTTCTGTCTTCACATGGGTCTTTGCCTGGCCTTCTCTCTGTATCTTTATTCCTTCTTTTCATTTAAAAGGACACTTATTATTGGATTTATGGCCCACCCTGAATCAGGATTCTCTCATCATGAGCTCCTTGACATTTATGTTTTAACATCTTTAACATCTTTATTTTGACATCTTGAGCTCCTTAACTTTTATTCCAAATAAGGTCACATTCATAGGTTCTGGGGTGGACATCTTTTTTGGGGTGAGAGCCACTATTTAACCCACTACAATTTATTGTTTTTATTATTTTGTTTGTTTGCTATTGATGGAGGCAAAATAGGCGATCTGGTTTCAATCTTCCCTAAAGTCTTGCTAAGCATGTTTTTTATTGCATATTTTTATAGTTGATTTGTATTTGTAGTTAGTGATTAAATCACATGGCAGCTCCCTTCTTGCTTTAATTTTAGAGTTACTTCACTTGTTATTTTTTAATTAAACAGCAGATTTATATTTTTTAATCAAGAAAATGAAGCAGAGCAATTAGTTGCTTGGAATTATGAACAAACTAAGCCACACAGTCCTTTTGCAGACATTGATTCTGTTTTGACTCTTTCACATTCTAAACAAAGAAGAGAACTCATAAAAGACTGCTGTGAACAGAACAGGTTGAGATAACACAGGCTCAGACACACTAAAGCTAATTACCTGCAGTAAGTGTTTTGAAGCCGGGCCAATAAGAGATTGGGGAGCAATCACAGTAAAACCGCCATAATAGGAGACATGAAATGAGACAAAAGAAATGAGGGATGGAAATGTAATGCATGGAAGGAATGTCATACAGGAGATTAAGAAAATTACATTGCTATTGTGTTTCATTCTAGTTAAAGTGAATGACCTTCCTTGGCAATGTTTTTTGAATCCAATATTTGTCAGAGAAAACAGACTTGTCCGGTGGTTAGTGGCTTACAGGTTAACTCCTTTTTGTTCTCTCACCATCCCCCCCCCCGGCCCCCTTTATCCCTCATCCTTTCCCATCATGTTATAGATAGATCCATGACAGAAAATTACTTGCATTTGGCAATTCAAAGAGCAAGGATGCTGTGGGCTATGTTTATCTAGCTGAAAGCAGACTTTTTCCAATGTCATATCCTCTTCATAAGTCACAAAACTGCTGAATTTATACATTAATAACTCTTCAATGGATGAAGGGATGTGCTGTCGGAGCACATTTTCTCAACATTCATTGAACTGCTAGCCCCAGACTGTCTGGCCCTCAGTTAGGTCGATGTCTCTATTTTGGTGGAAAGTCATTTTTCAATAACCTATTATTATATACTAATAAATGTGAATAATATGCTTCATTATCTCTGTGACAAGTTTGCAGTCAGGCATGGGGGTGGAATGGAGAAATAGAATAAATGTCAGGCAGCATTTTCCATCTGTGTGCTTTCCCCCAGGATAAGAAGATTGTGCTGGAACCTACAATAAACTAATAATAATAAAGGGGGAAAGGAGGGAGGAAGAAATTTTAATAGTCTTCTTTTTATAGCTAAAGGTAAGACAAAAAGAGGCAGAACTTAGGAAATTAGTTGGGTCAGATAACATAGCATTGTAGTTTTATAGAAATTAGGTTCTTGTCACACTGTTTTGAATATTTCGTGCATGATCTGATTTATTCATTTTAGTAAAATTATAAATTATAAGTATTGGCATGTGTCATGTTTTTAGGAATATAAATGGTTTTCAATCCTTTCAGATTAAAACAGCCAAAGAGCTATATTGAAAGGGGTTTACTTTTCAAGACCAAAATCCACTCTTGTTGGTTTAAGCAGAAAGGGATTTATTGCAGGGTATTGAATTTCTTTAAAAATGATTAGACAAGCTGACAAAGCAGACTTCAGAATGATTATACAGGAACGATTTCTTAGTTTATGCCATAGACCTAGGCAGCCAAGAGAGCTACTGCTTCTGCCACGATGAGGCTGCTGTCCCTTGAGTCACGGATCTGAATCTCAGCTCCCTGCTGCAGAGCCTTGCTGCCTCTGCCATGCATCAGGAAAATGGTGCTTCATGCCCTACATCTTTTAACACTTACTTCAGCTCTGAATTCTAGTTTCCTAAGAATACATCTGATTGGTGAACCTAAATCAAATTCAGAACTCCAGATATAAAAGCATCTGGAAAATGTAATGTTTAGATTTCTAGCCTATGCAGTACAAAGGACATACTGAAAGAATTAGAATAACCTTTGTGTTAATCAATCCATTGTACAGATTATAGTACATATATTGCAAAAAGATCCCTTACACTCGTGTGGCATTTTATGTTTCAAAGCACCTTTGGAGTCATTAATACATTAATCATCATCACAAGGTAATAAAGGCTTTAGGTTAGGTGTCTGCTTCTCTTTTTTATCCCTTTAACAATACTCTTAAAATTCTTCTGAGGCATCAATAATTAGTACATTTTAATGACTGCAAGTATTACATGATGTAAATGTACCCCAATTATTTAAGCATTCCCCATTAATGTAAATTTATTTAGTATCCTATTTTCTTCTACTAAAAACAATGCCACAACAAATACTCTTGTAAATACATCCTTATATGCTATTAGTTTGTTTTTATTCATTTGCTCTCTCAAAGGGTATGTGGCTGCTCATCTCTTAGTGCCCATTCTTCTCTTCTTCAGTGATAGAACTTCTGAATTTTAGTTGAGAAAATGGCTTTCTTGTAGCTAGAACTAGCTATATGACTAAGTAATATAAGCAGAAGTGATGTGCACAAAATTGGAGAAAATGTGATAGCTAAAGCCCAAGGTTCCATCTTGAACCATGAGACATAAGCCATGTGATCAGGATGGCAGCTAAGGAGAGGACCCTCATGACTATAGCATGTACTAACTAGACTTTGTATATCCAGGCTTAACCTGTACCTCTCAGCTGTCACTTTGCTTTTCTTAAAATCTCTTTAAAAAATCAAACAATAACAGTAATTCCAGGTATATTTTGAAAGTTCTATTTGTTATTGATTTTTTTTCATGTTTCTTAAGTGTAGTTTTTTGATAAATTATATTTTTATTTAAAAAGATTCTTCTATAGCTATTTTACTTAACTTTATATATATGTGTGTGCACGTAATATATATATATGTGTGGCACGTAATTTTATGAAATGTCTTATCTGCATCTATTGGTATTGTTTTTCTTAACTAATATATTGATATAATGGACCAGTTTAATAGATTCTGGATATCAAATCACCACTACTTGTCTGTTCTACTTGGTTATAGTATATTATTTTATATGCTTAAATTTTATCTAGACTTTTTGCATTTGTGTTTAAAAGTGAGGGTTGTCTATACATTTCTTTAATAGATTTTCATATTAAAAGTTTTTTTGTTTTTTGTGTTTTTGTTTTGTTTTGTTTTTGCCAAAAAAAGAATCAGTTAGCTTTCCATCTTTTTCTGCATAGAATAGTGTTAATAATTTAAATTATTTAAAGAAAAGACAAAATTCAGCTGTGAACCCATATGGTCCTTATGCATTTTCAGTGGTAGATCTTTGGTCACCTTTATAATCACTTTTTGGGTAATTTTTGCAATCTATACTTTGCTGGAGAATTTTACTCATTTTCCCTAAGTTTTATTTATTTTTTCCTTATTTGTCACAGAGCTTATGTAATATCCTTTTAGAATTATTTTATCCCTCCCGTTTCTTTTTTAGCTTTTATCTTTGTTAAATATCTTCCTAATTTATTTTTATTCTTCTTAAGATTAATATACAGTTTCTTTTGTTTTCATCTTTCTTCTTTGAAATTAAGAAAAAAATTAGGTGACAAATTACCCTCTGACTATGGTTTTTATTATATGCAAAATCAAATATATGAATAAGATTAAATGTTTTTAGCCAAGCAAAGTTTCAAAACTTTATTTCCATGTACCCCATCAGGAAACTATGGAGAGCATAATGATGAAGTAACCAAAATAAAGGCAAAATCCAAAAAACAGAGGGTTCTAATGGTAGCGAGTGAAGGATGTACTCAGGCTGTTAGCTTTGCAGCAAGCCTAGAAAGCAACTATCTCAGCTGGGAGCAGAAGAGCTGTGGACTCTACAAGAGGATTTGCTCAGAAAAAATTAAAACTCATGGATAATCTTATACTTTGACCATATGGAAAATTACATTTATGCTGTGGTAGGCAGAATTCTAAAATGGACTCAAATATTCCCTCCTCCTGGTATACAGACCCTGTATCCCCTGGAGTATGGGTGCGACCTGTGAATATGATGGGATTAGAACTGCCTCCTTTGTAGCAGAGTGGAGAAAGAGCCTCCTGCTGGAAAGATGAAGCTAATCGACAGATTGTGAACTGCTTATGGGTAAGAATGGTCTCTGGGAGCTGAGGGCTTTTGTCCTACAACCACGAGGAACTGAATTCTGCCAACAAACAAGAGAGCTTGGAAGAGGACCCCAAGTATCAGATGAGACCCCAGGCCAAGCTGACACCTAGACTCCTGACCCACAGAAACTAAAAGATAATAAGAGGGTGTTATTTTAAGCCACTAACTTGGTAGTAATTCGTTATGCAATCAAAAACTAATATGCACGTGTGCTTTTGTTCTTTTAAATCTATTTCATTCCCTTCCCCTCCTCTGCTCTGTATAATGGGAACTCCATTTCCTAAGTATTCAGGGTTCTGTAGAATCTTTTTGGCATCAAGTAGCATCTCTAGAAGCAACTGCATCTTCTCTGTGATTCCTGTACTGGAGGTACAGTCCACTTTCTTTACTCCCATATTCGGCAAAATAGTCTCACTGCGAGTCTTACTCCTGCCTGAGGTCCCAAACTCTGGACTCTATTCGTGCCACTTTATCCCTATGTATTATAGTGTGGCCTTAAAGTTAGAATGACTTCCAGCTCTTGTTAATCTCTGGGGTGTCAATAGGTAACCTCTTTTTTTATTGCTTGTCAGGTATCTCAACACTTACATAAATATATTGTTACATTAAATTACCTTTGTTTCAAATACCAGATAAAATTTCCTCTTTACCTCACTAAATCTTAATTGGTACAGTAAGAGAAAATAGCCTTAGGTTCAAAGATAACTAATTTTAAAAATATGAACAGATATTAATTCCAGAAAAATAAAAAGTTGTACAGAAAATGCAACATTATAATTTCTACTTGGTATAGAATCAAATAGGCATCAAAATAATAAAACACTGAATACTGTTAACCAAAAACTATACCACTCTAGTGAGATAATGGGTGGAAGAGAGAAAAGGTAGACTATAAGAAGGATAATATCTACATGTACCTCAATGGACAGTCAATATGCAATGTCATGTCTACAATTGATGAATGAAGAGCTAGCACTAATGATACATTATTTAATAGCATGGAGGTAGAAGTAAGAAAAGAACAGGTGAGTTGAAACTGGTTACTTCTGGGAGCTAGAGGGGGTATGTTTGGGTAAGTATATGAGGAAGTGTAATGAGGAAGAAAATCAAGTTCCTTATTGTTATTGTTTTTTAATAAGTCTTTGGCACTCTTTAGACTTTTGAAATTTTAAGTATATATTCTTCAGATAAATAACCCCTTGATTCCTAAAGGAGAAAGGGCTACTTTTAGCGAAAAAAAATTTGATGTCAACAAGGATTTAGGGATTTGTTATTTCTTCAGGGAAAGCTTTAAAAAATATCTTTCCTTATATTTTCCTCACATTTGGTGACTTTCTCAGGTGATAATGTCTTTTCTCTCACATGGATCGCAAAGGGAAGAATGAACTTTGAAAATTTTTGTCTAAATTCCAATGGTCAAATGAGAAATTTCTGATAATACCTATATTTCAAAAAATTAGGATAGATACTAAAGATGTGTTTATATGCAACATGATGTCACAATAATCAGTTAAAGAGGGATGAGTTAAGTTATACAAAAATTGCTAACAATTTTTGACTCAGTGCAAACTATTTCCATGTTATAGAACACAACCACATAATTAACTCATTGTTCTTATTTATTATCTATAGAAATTGGAATGTAAATATGATAAGGAACTATTAATTGATGTCCTTCACAATGTTTGCAAACACTCATACATATGCACATCATTTTTAGCTCATAGAAATAGCCAGACCCTAAGTTTTTTGAAGAAGATTGAACCAGAACCTTGCATGTGGGAAGCCAGTGCTTAACCACTGAGCCACATCAGCTCCCCAGAGTTGGTTTTTTCATTTGTTTTGCTTGTTGTTTTTTCTGTTTTGTTTTTAGGAAACACCGGGAACCAAACCCGGGACCTCCCATGTGGGAAGCTGGCACTCAACCACTTGAGCCACATCTGCTCATTTTTAATGCTCAGAAAACAATCTTAAATTTTATATTGAAATAAATGGTGATAATCTATGGAGTTTGTCAGAAATGGAAGTTCTTTGGTAACTCCATGTGGGATAAATTTTAACAGTGTGCTTACATTGAGAATTATGTGTGGTTCTTGTCTTTTTTAATCAAATTTCTTCCAGGAAGTTACTGTAAATCACTTTTCTTCAGTTTCTAAATTATCACGGAGGTCATTTAATATCCTGAAACACAGAAGTTTAAACACTCAACTAACAAAGGGAAACAATTCATTACATTTGTTGAGATAATACTGTACCAGGAGAAATAATGAGCCTGAAGAATCTCTGTAAAAGGAACTCATGCTGAGGAGTTACTAAAATACAAGATATTTTCTTCCTTTTCTACATATTGGAATTTTGGCATGCTTTATGACATCATACTTTCAGTCATCAGCACTGATTGAGAGACCAACATTTGGATCCCTAACAATTGCTCACTTGGCAGTTGTGTTAACATTTTTGTGTTCTTTCTTAATTAACATAAATTAAAACACCAAGATCATGTTAGCCTAAGGCCAGAGCAAGTTAAGCCTTTTTGGTTCAACTAATCATGTTATTATGGTGTTTGTTGCAAAGGCACCTATCTATGTAATATTTGTTTTTAGTCTCTTGGAATTTATAAAAATAAAATCTCTTCTCTTGTTAAGGTAGCATTTATATTGTGGTTTGCATTATGATGATGAGGACAAGATATAGTATAAATAATTTTATGCCTTAAATTCTACAACTTACATGAAATAGACAATTTTAAAAAAATATACAACTTACAAGTATTGGTACAAATATGAAAATAAAATATGAATAGCCTAATATCTATTAAAGAAATTGGATATATTATAAAAGCCTTTCTCTGAAGAAAATGCAGATCCATGTTGTTTCACTGGTGCACCCAGGAAACATTTAAGGAAGAAATACTATCAATCTCTCATAAACTCTTTTAGGACATAAAAAAAAGGAATACTTCCCAGCTCGTTTTATGATGCCAGCATAATGCTAATAAAACTTGACAAAGACATTAAAAACCAACCAACAAACAAAATATCTACAGATCATTATTGCACAGGAACGTAGACACAAAAATCTTTATCAAAATGTTAGCCAATGGAATCCACCAATACATAGAAAAGACAGATAATAAATGATAACTAAGTGGGGTTTATTCCAGGAAGGCAATTCAATCAATGTAATTCACCACATTAATAGAATAATGGAGATATATATATATGATAATTTAAATAGAAGCAAAAATATTAATTTGGTAAAATTCATTAGCCATTCTCAACTAACTAGCAATAGAAGGAGACTTACTACATTTGATAAAAGACCTCTATAAAAGCCTACAGATGAAGAAGCGTCTGGCCCAGGCAAATTTGCATAACGGTTTCCCATTCTAAATCCCCAAAATTGCAAAACAATTTCCCTTCCAGTGGCAGGCAAAGCTTGGCTAAGTATATTGGAAGAGAGAAGTACAAGTCTTAGAATATAAATGATGATTGCAATTGACGTTGTTTTATAATTTATAAGAACATGAGAGTCAAATGTTGTTTTCTAATAATCTAGATTATTTCCTATGATTTATTCTTAATTCAAATATTTTTTAAAACAAGAAAACGTTATGATGCATCTTATATCTTTTAAGTTCTGAAACTCATCTCTGGACTATACTCAGTTCTAGAGAGCTAACACTAACACACAGCTATTCTGAACAACAAATTAGTAGATCTAACAAACATAAAATTCCTTATTCTCTTCATTTCATGTTACCTGGTATCACAAACATTTAACTTTGAATCCCAAGAAATCAGTTAAATTTTGCAAATCTCCATTTCTTTATCAGAAATCTCTACCTCACTCAGTTGTTGGGAGGAATAGATAAATTAATATACATGGAGGAACTTAATTTAGTTTCTGACACATAATAGTTTCTCAATAAATATATGCTTCCTTGATTTGTTAAACGATAATATTGAGTAGATGATTTGAGTCCATGTAAAGATATACTTTCCATCTTCCTATTCTTAAGCAGTAGTTCTTAACTGAGGGCAATTTTGCACCCCAAGTGACATTTGGTATTTCTTTCTTTTTTAATTTTTCTTTTTTAAAAGATACTTAGATTACATAAATGTTACACAAAAGATATCGGAATTCCCAAATGCCCGACTCCCCTCTCCTCCCACACCCTCCCATGTGAACATCCTTCATTAGTGTAGCACATTCATTGCAATTCATAACCGCATCCTGCGGCTTTCCCATTAAGCATGAACCATAGTTCACACTGTAGTCTACACTCTCTCCCACACAGTTCTGCATGTTCTGTGATGAAATAAAACGGCCTATATCTGTCATTGCAACATCACTCAGGACAATTCCCAAATCCCAAAAAATCCTCCATATTACAATTGTTTTTCCCTCTCCCTGCCCCCAGAGCCTC
>JAQZBX010065896.1:0-16219 GCA_029593785.1 Cabassous unicinctus
ACGGGCTGGATGGGTGGCTTTTAACATCTTCCCCCACCCACCCACCCCAACTGGCACTGGGAACTTTTATTGTTTTACCAAAACAATAACTCATGCCAAACAATAAAAGTGGAACTGCTCTGGTAAAGCACAGATGCAGACCTGAAGCCCACCCCTTCCTTCTTTCCTTTGTCCCCCATCTCCCAACCCATCCCTTTGGGGCTTTTCCAAGGAACCAGAGCTACCAGTGAACACAGTGCAGAAAGCCCCGAGCTAGATCACTATTGCCAAATCCGAAGGTCCTGGCATTCTGCTCTGTAACCAATGGCTACGGCAGCTTTCCCCATTCCCACCCACCAATGTTGACCCTACAGATAATCTCAATTGAAGAGAAGGAAGAAGGCCTGGGCAGCTAGTATTTGGGTGTGAAGACTGTGGGTAGAGGAAGGGTTTCCTCTCTGATACGTGTCCTGACAAATGTAAGATGAGGTACAGTGTGAGGCAGGCTAAGAAGTGTGTCCAGCAATAGGGGAGATGTTAAATGAATTATGGAGTATCCGTGCCAGGGCACACTATGCAGACATTACAAATAACGGTTTTCAATGGATTTCTAATGTTACTGGAAAGATACTTCATGATGTTAAATGAAAAAAAGGAGCAGGATATAATTTAGTTAATCAAATGAACACATTAGAAGACTGAGGGGAAATATACTAAAATGCTAACAGTGGTTTTCTCAGGGGATGGAGCTTTACAGAAAAGTTGAATTTTCTCGTTCAGTAATTCTTAAAATTTCTCAAAGGATAATTTTATAACCCACATATGATTTTTAAGGGTGCGCTCCCCCTTGTTGGAGGACCTTTCACTAGCAACTCCACTCCCACGGCCCCTGCATTGCTCCCTCTCGGCCCCTCTCGGCAAAGGAACTTCAATGGCATCCACCTCGGGCAGGCCTGCAATGAGGTCTGGACCCTTAGCAGGAGGGTTTCTGGCTCCTCAGGACACACTCACGAGTTGTCGTCCCTGGGACTGTCGTCCTCTTCCTCTGGCTCTTCCTCCTCTGCCTCACTACCCTGACTACTGTACACTGCTGACTTCAAGGTGGAGGGGATTTCCTGAAAATATCTGTTGACAATGACTTCCTCGGCATCCTCGTTCTCTCTGTTCATCCAGAAACTCTCCCATCGGCTGTAGACAGTAAGTGGTTGTTCTCAATTACATTGCCTAGAACTACACTAAAGTTACAATGTCAAAACCTGACAAGGAGCCCATGATCCCTACCCGGAAGAGGACAGCCACCAGGTACACTGGGCATCCTGCTTCTCATGAATTAAAAATGGCACTCTGAAGCCACAAAGTCATCCGTGGCCACAAAATCAAACAGCAGGAACTCTGAGGTAGGCTAATGTCCTTTGAAGGCATTAGACAAGCACGGTGTAGCCCTGAGCTGGACAAAACTATTCAGGAAGCAGCATAATAATCTGGTGTAGGAAAGGCAATAGAATTAAACAACCTCCTAAATCAAGTAGACACCCACCTATAAAATGACATGGGGCTGATAAACAATTAAGAGCTAGGCAGTAGGGTGGCCTTTAATTTACCTTCAGAGGACTCTCTGGGGGCTACTGATGGCTTAAGAATGTGATAGGACTACATAAAGAGCATATAAAGCTACTAGTCTACCCTCAAAGTCACATGGGAGAAGAAAGGAGAGTATATGTAAGGTTTGAGAAGGTAGATGCCCATTGTTTGTGGACCTGTAGGCTTTGGGAGCATTTGCAGACTTAAGTTTGGGGATTTCTGACTTTTTGGCAAGGGCAGCAAAAAAGGCTCATGGAAAAGCTATCTTCATCCCTTTATTAATGGGTGGACACATGTTCTGCCCCCACTGGGAGGGAGGACCTGGAAAGGGGAAAAGAAAGAAAATAGACGGGTATTCCTAAGCTTGTCCTACAGAGATGCCTCCATAAAGCCTCAGTAGAGAGGTGAGCTATTAATTCATAAGGAAATGGCCCTCCCATGCTGCTCATACACACACACACACACACACACACACACACACACACACACACATCCACACACATACTCCTCACTTTGGGCTGGCCTACATAGCTCATCTGCTTAGTTAAATCTCTGGGATTCACCCCAAAACCTTAGAGATGGGCTCTTAAAAAGTTCCATTTAAATGGAAAAGGTTCCAAAACAAAACCAATCAAGTGAGAAGCTTCTGAATAGCAAGGAAGTTCACAAAGAGAGAAACAAGAACTCAGTCTGCAGAGCAAGCCCTTCTCCACAATGGTGTCTGTCCTGGAAGGAGGACAGCCAGGAGAGTACCTTGAAGGGTTCCAGGAGATGGACCATATCGGGGAGAGGGAGCCTCCTGGCCGCTCGATCTTCACTTTCTCCTCGCCGTTTTTGTTCCGTATACTGATGATCCCATTAAACATCCCCAGAGCCAGGTACTGACCATCATTTGTCCAGCTGCCCAGCAAAGGGGATGGGGAGAGAGAGAGGAACACACAGAAAGTAAAACTCAGTGAGAAGGACGATGCCCTGGTTTGAAATATAGTCCTGATGAGGCAGCAATGGCCGAGCTAAGATTTCTTCATTCCTGTTCCAGATGCAAATCAGAGATCAGAGTCCCACTTACCTCTGGACTCAGCAGTGAGATGTGAAGGCTTTGGTCTTTCTCTGAGCCTTCTTGGCTCCCTGTACATATCTCCATAACAGCTCTTAGCATGTCTTAGCATCTCTGGGCCAGCCCTCGCTCCAAACTCTCCACCTCAACCCCCTCCCACTTCAAGAGCACCTTAGGAATAGAATCTATGTCCTGGTGTATTCCTAGCCCCTACAACAGGGGTTGTCATGTAGGAGGTGCTCAACGGATGTTGCTCAAAGAAGGAAAGGCTATACTCAGAAATTGAACAGCAATAATAGCTTCCATTTATAGCATCTACTACATGCCAGGCGCCGTGCTGCATGTTGTACACTCGTTGGTCTGTGTGCATTTCATAACAACCCTGCCAAGTCAGAATTTTTATTCCCATTTGTCAGATGAGGAACCTAAGGCTCCGCTTGTAGAGAATAACTTCCCAAGGTCACAGAGCCTGTCGGCAGCAGAATCTGGACTCTAAACCACATCTAGCATCAAAACTTGTGCTTTCTCCACTGCATGTGCTGCTTGGACAACTGGGCAGAAAATAGACATCCTCCCATTTCCAGCAAGCCTCCCCCTGGTACATCAGAACACTGAGGAGGCTTTTTGCTAGAGGATTGCATGGAGGCAACTTGTAGTTCATTTTTGCTCAATGACCAAGATACACTGGCCCTCCTATCAAGAAGACAAAAGATAAAGAAAAGAGGAAACTCAGGGGCCCAAACCCGCTAGTTAACACAAGACCTTCTCTGTTGGGTTTGGGGAGTTTGTTTGGAAGTGGAGGGAACTCAAAGCCTAGCTTCAGAGTCATCTTTAACTTACCTGCAACAGGTGATCTTGCTGCTTGATTTGTGCTTGGAGACAGACTTTTGTTCAGGAGACCACAAGCCTTCAAGGCAAAATAAAGTAAGAAGATAGATTGATTGGAATACTACTTGCAATAAAAAGGAACAAACTCTATACACACAATAACTTATATGGTTCTCCAGGACATTATGCTGAGTGAAAAAAGCCAATCTCGACAGGTCATATGCTGTAAGATTCCATTTATATAACATTTTAGAAATGACAAAATCATAGAGATGGAGAATAAATTGGTAGTTACCAGGGGTTAGGAATAATATAGGGTAAGGAGGGAGGGTGTGCCTATAAAGGGATATCTTTGTGGTGAAGGAATAGTTCTGTGTTGCAGTGTTGGAAGTCTACACTTGGCAATATAAAATTACATAGAACTACATACATACATTGTGCCAGTCCTGGCTTCCTGGTTGTGATATTGTACAATAATTACATAAGACCTAACCATTGGGGGAAACTGGAGGAAGCAAGGGTACAGGAGACCTTTCTATACTACCTTTGCAACTTACTATGAATCTACAATTATTTCAAAATATAAAGAAAAAAAATGGATTGGTGAATTTCTATCCAAACTTCTCAGGGGTTTAACTCTTAAAGAAATGACAATTTCACAATTCATAACTGTTACATTGAAACCAGAGTACAACCTAGTATTCAAAGTAATATAATTGGTGCTTTTGGAGAAACCAGTTTCCTCTCCCAAGCTTCATCCATAGCACAGGATCCTATCTAAGCTGTGCTTTGTCTGTGTGCCATGTCCATGGCACTGGCCACCTGTGGTAGACTGAATTATACTCTTTATCTGCATTTCTATGGGTGTGAACCCATTGTAAAGAGGACCTCTTGAAGACGTTACCACTAATTAAGATGTGGCCCACCTGAATGAGGGTTGGTCTATATCTGGACTTCTGGAGGCCTTAGAGAGGATCTAGAAGTCACAGAAGCCAGAAAGGAGAGAACATCACCAAGTGATGGGAGGCAGAGACACAAGCCAAGGAACCCCAAGGACTGCTGGCAGCCAACACCAGAACATAAAACTCGAGGCTAATTCAAAACCGTGAGCCAAGGAAGAGACACTTCATTAACAAGGACATAGAGCTGGCAAATAAGCCCATAAAAATATTCTAATATAATTACCTATTATGGAAATGCAAATTAAAACTATAAGATCTTATCTCACACATATCAGAATGCCTAAAGTAAAAATATACACCAAATGTAAAATGTGGACTATAGTTAGGAGTAATACTTTCATAATTTGTTACAAATGTTTCACAACAACCCAAGTATTTATGGTAGGGTGATGTAGGGGAACCCTGTATGATGTTTGTTTTGTAAGTTCACAACTTTTACTGTGCTATTATTGTTTATGTATGAATGATATACTTCAATAAATTGTTTAAAAATAAATAAATAAATAAAAACATGAGCCAATAATTTCCTGTTGTTTAAGCCAAAACCAGTGTGTGGTCTTTGTGATGGCAGTTCACTAATATTAAGTGAGTATTCATATAACTAAAACTAAGAAAGCTATCACCTCAGGCCAGCTCCCTCCTGCCCCTAGATACTGCCTCAGAGCCAACAGGTGTATGTCCAGACAACATAAGCAAATTCTCCTCTTTGTCTGAGCTGTGAAGCATGATCAAGAAGCTAAATCTAACATCAAACAAATCATCTTTTTTTTCCTCTTTGCTCTGGTCCAAATGTTTCAACCTGCTCCACTGAACTGGCCTGGAGCCTCTGGTCCAAGGAAACCACTTCTTCCTGGGGCCTCTCTCAGTGGTGCTTACCAGGTGGGCTCTGGATGCAGCCACCTGGCCTGGGTTCTAACCATGACTCCACCACTTACCAGTTGGGTAACCTCCGGAGAGTCATTTAACTGCTCTAGCTCTAGTTCTTTTTCATCACTAGAGTGGGAATCAGAATCATACTTAAACTCAGGGGT
This sequence comes from Cabassous unicinctus, assembly GCA_029593785.1. Lineage (NCBI taxonomy): Eukaryota > Metazoa > Chordata > Mammalia > Cingulata > Chlamyphoridae > Cabassous > Cabassous unicinctus. The sequence continues at coordinate 5,439 of JAQZBX010065896.1, forward strand.
TAAGAATTCAAAGAGCAATTCATTTTTAATCCTCAGCACAGTGTCTAGCACATCACAGGTGTTCAATAAATAGTATTGCTCTGACTTATATTATATCTTTTTTACAAATCCTACTTCTCTCCAGACCACAAGGTCTTATCTTTTAAATTTCCAAAATAAACACAAAGCCCAGTGCCGCAAACAGAGAAAATGCTAAAAAGTTTTTTACATGAAAGACAGTCCTCTTCCTTTTATTTGTACAATGATCTTTCAATTATATTCTCTCTTTTGAACTTCAGAACTCTTGAGAGAGACAGAGTGGTAAGGAACTAAGAGAGAGATTAGATCTCTGGCTCCTCATCTAATGAATGCTCCACAATATCCCACTATTTCTCAGCAAGGAAGGCAGCGTTTATGATGCTGGAAATCAGAAGTGAGGTTTAATTGAGATACAAGATACATACAAGTCTCTGACCACTTGTACTCACTCAATAAACATTTTACTGAGCACCTCTTATGAGCCAGTGCCACGCCAGTGCTGGGGGTTGGGGTGTGGGGCAGGATGCACTCCCTGAAGTGTTCAGGCCCTCCTACCTAAACAAGAAAGGACAACACACTGCACTAAGAGGTGCAGTTGAAACAGTGTAGAATTTCACACGTGCATGGATTTTAGGCAACCCAGTAGAGGTGGGGATATCTCAATTGACCCTGGCTAGGTGAGTTGGGGAAGGCTTCTGATTTTCAGCACCATCAATTCTGTTCAAAAGAGGACACAATTTAAAGAAAAAGTGTCAGCCTCCCTTCAGCCATTCAAGGTGGAGAAGTAGCATTAACCCCTTCAGGACAAATTCATCAAATTCTACATGGATTTTGGCATTTTTAGCCCAGATTTTAAGCTACTCCAGGGCAAGACATTGGGAATCAGAACCTACCAAAGTCACTGGATGAGCAAGATGCCAGTTGGTGGGTAACAGGGTTGTAGGAGACACATTGTATAGAGTCATTGTGCCTGGGAAGTAAATAACTGTAGATTACTATGCAGCAAACCACAAAGGTTTCAGTGGTGACAACTGAAGATTTTAATGGTAAGCCCACAGCCTCTCTGACTACAAAGTACAAGCTCTACTACAAGAGACCAACAAAAAACACAGGGAATAATTCTCTTTCCCAGATTGCTCCTCGCCCAACATTTTCACCTTGCCAAACATTCGCCACCCACCATCCTGGCCTAGCTTAAAAGTCTCCTCCTCTGGGACAATCCTGCTGGGCACCTGAGGTTTGTGAAGCCAATGAGATAATAATGTAGAACCTAGTGCCAGGGGCAGCATACGGGCTTCATTAATGGTTGTTACTCTTATTGCTTTACGGAGGACTGGAAATATAGGGTGGAGATGCAATGGAGATATTATAGGCCGAGATCTGGACACAGGGCAAATACTAAGACAACAACAAAAACAGAATGAGTGAGAGTCAGGTACCATGCATGGCCCAATTTTATTCATTTTATCTACAATCTTGTTCACTCATTCAAGTTTCATTCATTCAAAAATTGTTTGTCAAGTACCTACTATGGGCCAGGCATTGTTCAAGGCACCAGGGACACGATGGTGAGCTAAAAAAAAAAAGATGCAGTTTCTGCACTCAGGGAGCTTACAGGCTGGTGGGAGATAACAATCAGTCCTCAAGATAAACGTAAAACGACACCTGAGGGAGACCGGGAAGGAGACCTGACCTAGTCTAGAGGGAGAGGAAAAGGCTTCCCTGAAGAAGCAGCATCTGAGTTTGAGGTTTGTAGGATGAGTAAGAGAGAACCAGGTGGGAGAATGCGGGAGGAATGCATGTGGAGCCCCTGTGGCGAGAGGCAGCTGGAGAACACTGACCATGACTTTCTGGCTTTTGACACTGGGTAGACGTTGAGGCCATTCCCTGAGATGGGGACACTGGACAAGGTCCAGTTTGGGGTTGGGGGTGACATATGTCCCTCAGTTAAAGTCAGATTAACAGAGATGAGCTACTTGAAAACACCTAGCCCAGTGCTGGCCAAGTGCTCAACCTGCCTATACCCACCACACACACTCATGACTTAATTTCAAGTTCAATTTTAAGAGAAAAAAGTTCTTTCTTACACCTTTTTTAAGGGACTTTCTCTACAGTCATCCCAAAAGAGTCAAATTAATAATATCATACACCTAAAGGGTTACTTACGTGTACTTCAGAATGCCTTCCAATTTTGATGTCCAGATAATAACACTTTTGTCAGCTGATCCAGAAGCAAAGCGCTTGCCTAAAATGGTTTCAAAAAGAAAATTCTTACATTAATTTTTTTTAACTTTCTATTTTGAAATACTTTCAAACTCACAGGACAGTTACAAAATTAATACAGAAAACTCCAACATAAATCTCCACCCCCAGATCTACCAATTTTAATTTTTTGCTACATTTGCTGTATCATTCCATCCATCTATCCATCCATCCATCCACCCACCCACTTTTTGAACACTTGTGTGGCAGTTGGGCAGTTTGATGTAATTATGAATTCCAAAAATGGATATTGGATCATGCTTGTAAACTGGTCTGCTAATCTGGGCTTGATTAAGTTATGATTAGGGCATTAACTGGGCCACGTCAGTAGGGCATTGAGCCCCACCCCTTGGTGGGGCAGGAATCGAAGATAAAAGACACGGCAAAGGACAGTGTTGAAGCAGTTTTTTGATGTTGGAGTCCTGGTGAGAAAGGAGAGAAGGCCCCGGGATAGAGACGAGCCATTCGCCTGAGAGTTCACAGCTGGCCTTGTGGAGAGAAGCAAAGCCTAGAGAGCCTCATAGTCTACAGCTGACCTTGTGGAGGAAACAGAGGAGCTAAGCCCAGAGAGAAACGCAGCCCCGGAAAGAGAGGAACCCAAGAAGCCTGAACCCTGGCAAATATTGGCAGCTGTCTTGTTCCAACACGTGGCAATGGACTTTGGTGAGGGAAGAAACTTACACTTTATGGCCTGGTAACTGTGGACTTCTACCCCATATAAATACCCTTTATAAAGACCAACCGATTTCTGGTATTTTGCATCAGCACCCCTTTGGCTGACTAATACAACTTGGGTATAGGTTGTATATGTCATGCTCCTTGAACACTTAATACAGCCATGTACATTTCCTAAGAACAAGGATATTCACTTATGTAAGCATCTGAAGTACAGTTATCAAGGTCAAGAAATTTAACATTGATATAAAGTTTACAGTCTATATTCCAATTTTTTCACATGTCCCAATATGAAGTTTCTTTGAGCCTTTTCTTCTCCCTTGCTAGATCTCATCCAGGACCATCTATTGCATTTAATTGTCATTGTCTCTTTAGTTGCTCTTTCTTCTTCTTTTTCTTCTTTTTAAATTGTGAGAACATATATACAACATAACCTTGCCTATCTCAACCACTCCCAAGCATACCCATTCAACGGAATTAATCACATTCACAGTATTGTGGAATCCTCACCACCTTCCATTACTAAAAAACGTTCCTATCTCCCCAAACAGGAACCCTATACCCATTATGCACTAACTCCCACTCCCCCTGCTCCTGCCCCTGGCAGCCTGTACTCTAATTATTCTGTCTCTATGAGCTTGCATATTCTCTGATATTTTTTTTGACGTTACCACAGGGCTTAAATTTAACATCCTAAGTCTATAATTCATTTGCTTTGATACCAACTGTTCTGGTTTCTTTTTTTCTTTTGTTCTGGTTTCTTGGCTGCTAAAAATAAACACCATTGAAAAGGGTTGGCTTAACAACAGGAATTTACTGAACTCCTGGTTTCAGAGGCTTGCTTCCTCCTGGCTGTCCGGCAATCTTTGGGTTCCTTTGGCTTTTCTGTCAAAAGGCAATAAACATGGCAGTATTTTCTTTCTCTTCCGGGTTCTACTGACTTCCAGCTTCTAGATGCACCCATGGCTTCTCTTTCTGTGCCTAATTTCCATTTGAGGACTTCAGCCATATTGAATTAAGGTTCACCCTCATTCAGTTTGGCCCACCTTAACTAATAACATCTTCAAAGGTCCTAATTACAAATGGGTTCATACCTACAGGACCAGCGGTTGGAACCTGAACTTGCCTTTTGTTGGGAGACATGATTCAATCCCCAATACAAACTTAACTTCATTAGTATACAAAAACTATGTTCCTATACCCTCTGTCTCCCCACCTTTATGTAGATCTTGTCACAAATTACATGTTTATACAGTCTGAGTTCAAAACCACAAATTTATCATTACATTTTATGCATTTGCCTTGTAGACCCTGTAGGAAGAAAAGGTGGAGTTACAAACCAAAAATACAATAACACTGGCATTTATATTTACCCATGTTGTTACCCCCACTGGAGATCTTTTTTTCTTCATGCAGATTCAATCTATTGTCTACTGTCCTTTCCTTTCAACCTGCAGAACTCTCTTTAGCATCTTTTGTAGGGCAGCCTAGTGGTGACAAACTCCCTCAGCCTTTGTTTATCTGGTAATGTATTAATCTCGCCATCATTTTTGAAAGACAGTTTTGCCAGATACAGAATTCTTGGTTGTTAATGTTTTGCTTTCAGCACTTTACTCACCGTCTTCATGCCTCCCCAGCTTCCAATGAGAAATCAGCACATAATGTTATTGAGGCTCCCTTGCATATGACATGCTACTTCTCTCTTGTGTTTTTCAGAATTCTCCCATTATCTTTGGCATTCAACAGTTTGATTGTAATATGCCATTGTGTGGCTATATTTGGATTTATCCTGTTTGGAGTCTGTTGAGCATCTTGGACATCTTTTGTTAAATTTGGGAAGTTTTCAGTCATTATTTCTTTGAATTTTCTCTCTGCCCAGTTATCTCTTTCTTCTCCTTTTGGGACTCACACAATACTTATAATGATATGCCTGATGGTGTCCCACAGGTCCCTCAAGCTTTGGTCACTTTTCTTTCTGCTTCTCACACTGGATGATTTCAATTGTCTTATCTTCAAGTTCTCTGATTCTAAGTTCTGCCAGCTCCAGTCTGCTGTTGAACCCCTCTAGGAATTTTAAATAGTCTTCAGCTCTGCTTGGTTCCTTTTCATAATTCCCATCTCTATTGAGATTCTCTTTGTGTTGATCTATCTGTTTCTTGAATTCCTTTAGTTCTTTGTCCATGTTTTCCTTTGGCTCCTTGAGTATATTTAGGAACATTTTTTAAAAGTCTTTGTCTGGAATGTCCCAGGTCTGAAACTCCTCATGGACGGTTTCTAATACTTTAATCTTCTCCTTTGCCTGAACTATCACTTCCTTTGTATGTTTTGTAATCTTTGGTTGAAACCTGGACATTTTGATACTGTAATGTATTATCACTGGAATTTGGACTCTGAGGCATCTGTTTCTTAAGCTTGTATCCAGCTAGTAATATGACAGAGCTTTTCTTGAATGCCAGGAGCTAACAATGATGATGATGATGATAATGATAATAATGTAATAATAAGGAAAAAAAGAAATTCCTTTCCCTGTCTTTGCAAATTGACCTGTGGGAGTGCAAGCCTTCAGGGTATATCCATACAATGAGTTTAAAGAAAAGCTCCAGGTCAAAGTGTAGGGACTTCCCTGATCCTTTCTGTGCATGTGTCTTGTCTTGAGCATATGTGTGTAGTTCTGTGAATTCCTAGCACACAGGATATGAATGTCCCCTCTTCCTTAGGAAATAGTTTTCTCCTAGTCCTAGGCACTGCACTGTATGTCCTACAGCCAGCAACCCCTTGCCCCAGGCAGCACAACTTGATTGCTCTTTCACAGCATTCTTGAAGGAGAGCTCAGTGAGCCACCTTCTACATGCAGGGCAAGTGGTAGGGCAGCAAATCCCTCAGGCCACCACCAGACAGATTAGGCCAGATATACATGCTTCCATTATGTGCCCTCTCCAGAACCAGGATCAGGGATTCACACTGTCCGCACCAAGCTGTTGAGGGGTGGAGGAGGAGCTAGCCGGTGCACCAGGAGATCTTATTGCTTTTAAGGAGTTTTTTTTTTAATTTAGCATTCACCCTGTTACTGCAGTCCTTTGACAATTTTCTGGAGCTTTGAGAAAGATGTTTCTGCCAGTTCTTGCTGATTGTTCAAAGCTTTTGCGGGGAAATGAAGCTCTGAAGCATCTCACTCTGCTATCTTGTTCCTTGAAGATATTATTTTAAGTTAAGGTGTGGACCAACTGAATGCAGTTCCTTACATTTATTTTAAACCAGCATTTCCCAGAGAATATTTCTTAGAAAACTAGATCTTTAAGGTACTCAATGATTATCAGCTTCTTCTCTACTTCTTCTTATGTATCAGTGCTGGGAGGCAATACTTTGGTATCAGGAAGTTTGGGTTCAAATCCTTCTCCCTCAGGCACTGAATAAATGAAGATGTACTGAGGGCCTACCATATGCTAAGTATTGTACTCTGTGCTAAGGATAGAGTAATAATTTAAATACACATGATTGCCACCTTCATGGAGTTTAGTTTAGAGGAAGAAGCAAGTATTAAACAAATCCAACATAAATACAATGTGGTAAGAAAATACATGGGTCCTATGAAAGAGAATAACTGGGGGACCTAATTTAGACTGGGGCTTGGTATGAGGGAAAGTTTCTATTAAGATGAGACCCTTCAGTTGAGACCTAAAGAATGAGTGAAGCCTAGCCAAGCTAAAAGAGGGAAGGAAAACCAATTCAATTAGACAGAACAGATGTGCAAAGGCTCTGGGGCAGGAAAGAGCTGGCATGCCTGAGGTAGCCAGTGCAGAACCCCAAGGGAAAGGGCTGCAGTGGGTGAAGGAAGGAGCTTTAGGGCCTTCAGAATCATAGTAGAGATCTTGTTTACCCCAAAGCAATGGGAAGCCAAAGAAAGGCTTTAAACAGAAGAGGGACAGGTAAGATTTGTACTTTTGCCCTACTTGGGCTTTATGAAAGAATAGACCAGAAGGAGGTATAATCAATAATTACATATTAATCATATTGTTACAAGTTTGCAAAGTGTGCAAAGAAGGGCAGGGCATTATGGCAACAAACAACAGGAATCCCTCACCTAATGGTGAGAGATAAGGATTAAGAGGTAAGCATTTTGTATACCTTGTTAAGGACTAGAGACTATTCTTAGGGCAAGTGGAAGCAGAACCTGGGCAAGTCACTGCTCTCTGAGCCTCAATGTCTTCATCTGAAACTAAAGGGAGAATACCTTGCTCAAAGGGTATTTGTAGGGAGCGATAAGATAATATCTGCAAAGGACCTTTCACAGCAGCTGAAACAGTAGCTATTAGAGTGAACCATATGACATTGCTGCAAATAGCAAATGAATAGAAGCTGCTATATTTATTATGACTGTTCCTCCTTCATCTTGGTAGGCAGCATAGTGAGGTGATTAAGAGTATGGGCTCTGGGCTTAGATTCCCTGGATTTGAATTCCCAGTGATGTCATTTACTAGCTGCATGACTGGGGCAAGTTACTTAATATTTCTATGCTTTTATCTCCTCATTTGAAAAATGGATGCAATAATAGAACTTACCTCACAGTAGTTGTGAAGATTAAAAGAGCCTATTTATATATATATTGCTTAAAACAGGGCCTAGAATAGAATATATGCTCAAAATTTTTTAGCTATTACCTGGAAGAACTTAAAAAGAAGAGTACACTAAACTCAAAGTTATCAGAAGGAAGAAAATAATAAAGATTAAAATAAAGATAAATGAAAAAGAGAATAGAAAAAAAATAAAGAATTGACAAAACCAAAAGTTGTTTCTTCAAAAAGATCAAGATAATTGACAAACCTTTAGTTAGACAGAAAAAAAAGAAAAGATAGAAGACACAAATAACTAAAATCAGAAATAAAAGGGGGGGACATTATTACCAATCCCACAGAAATAAAAAAAGATTATAAGAGGATACTATAAACAAGTATTTACTGACAAATCAGATAAGATGAAATGGATAAATTCCTAGAAACACACAAATTACCTAACCTGACTCAAGAAGAAATAGAAACACTCAACAAATCAACAGGTGCAACAGTTTGAAGCTATAAGGACCCCAGAAAACCATGCTCTTAAAGCTAATCCATTCTTGTATGTGTAAACCTATTTTAAGTAGGGCCTTTTGATTAGGTTATTTAATTTAAGGTGTGGCCCAGGGTACATCTTAATCCTTTTACTGGAGTCCTTTATAAAAGAATGTAATTCAGAGAGATGAGAGAGAAAGTCAGGGAAGCAAGAAGCTGAAGCAACAAAACCTGAAAGAGAAGGGAGAGACCAGCAGGTGCCACCCTGTTCCTTGACATGTGACAGAGGAGCTCAGGATCGCTGGCAGCCGGTCTCCAGGGAGAAGATATCATCTTGATGATGCATTGAATTGGACATTTACAGAGCCTCAGAACTGTAAGTTTGTAAGCTAATAAATCCCCATTGTAAAAGCCATCCCATTATTGGTATATTGCATTTTGGCAGCCTAGCAGACTAGAACAAATAATAAGTAAAGAGATTGAATCAGTAATCAAAAACCTCCCTAAAAAAAAAAAATCCAAGACCAGGTAGCTTCACTGTTGAATTCTACAAAGCATTCAAAGAAGAATTAACACCAATCCTTTTTAAATTCTTCCAAAAAACCAGAGACACTTCCTAACTCATTCTATAAGGCCCATAATAATAAGACATCATAAGAAAAGAAAATTACAGACCAATATTCCTTGTGAATATAGATGTAAAAATCCTCAACAAAATATTAGATACTGAATCTAATAGCATATTAAAAGGATTACACACTATGATCAAGTGTGATTTATCCTAAGAATGCAAGGGTGGTTTTATATAAGAAAATCAATCAATTTAACAAACCACATTAGTAGAACGAAGGGGAAAAGCCTCATAATCATTTCAATTGATGCAGAAAAGGCATTTGATAAAATTCAACACCCTTTCATGATAAAAATACTCAGAAACAGGAATAGAAAGGAACTTCCTTAACATGATAAATGGCATCTAACATTATACTAATGGTGAAAAACTGAAAGCTTTTCCTCTAAGATCAGGAACAAGATAAAGATGTCTGCTTTCACCACTGATATTCAACTTTGTACGAGAAGTTCTAGCCAGAACTATTAGGCAAGAAAAAGAAATAAAAGGCATCTAAATTGGAAAGGAAGAAGTAAAGGTATCTCTATTCACAGATGTCATGAACCTATGTATAGAAAGCTACTACAGCTAATAAATAAATTCAGCAAAGTTGTGTGGTACAAGATCAACGCACAAAAATCAGATGTGTTTCTGTAAACCACCAATTAATGATCCAACAAGGAAATCAAGACAACAATTCCATTCACAATGGCACTTAAAAGAATAAAACAGCTAGGGATAGGGAAGCGGCTGTGGCTCAAGCAATTGAGTTCCCGTTGACCATATGGAGGACCTGGGTTCGATCCCCGGGACCTCCTGGTAAAAAAAAAAAAAAAAATAGCTAGGGATAAATTTAACTGAAGATATAAAAGACTCATACACTGAAAACTACAAAACTAAGAAATTAAAGATGCCCTAGGGAAGCGACTATGGCTCAATTGGTTGGGCTCCCGTTTACCATATGGGAGGCCCTGGGTTCGATTCCAGGGGCCTCCTGGTGAAGGCAAGCTGGCCCACTTGGCACAGTGAGCTAACAGCCCATGCGGCGCAGTGGAGCTGGCGCAAGATGACGCAACAAAGGGAGACAAGCAGACACAGAAAAGCGCAAAGCAAAATGGTCACAGCGAGTACAAGCAGCAGGGGGGGATAAATAAAATAAATAAATCTTTAAAAAAAAAAAAGATGCCCTAAATAAATAGAAAAACCTCCCATGTTCATGGATTAGAAGACTTCATATTGTTAAATGTCAATACTATCCAAAGCAATTTACAGGTTCAATGAAATCCCAATAAAAATTTCAGCAGCTTTTTTTGCAGATATGAAAAAGCACTGAATAGCCCAAAACATCTTGAAAGAGAAAAACAAAGCTGAAGGGCTCACACTTCCCTATTTCAAAACTTACTATGAAACTAGAGTAATCAAAACACACTACGGGAGCAGATGTAGCTCAAGTGGTTGCGCATCTGTTTCCCATGTATGAGGTCCCAGGTTTGATCCCCGGTACCTCCTAAGCAGAAACAAACAAACAAACGAAAACCGCTGTGGTACCGGCATAAGAACAGAAAGACAGACTAATGGAATAGAATTATAACAAACATCTATACACATCTACAGCTGATTTTCAACAAGGGTTCCAAATCCACTCATAGATGAAAGAACAGTCTCTTCAACAAACAGTACTTGGAAAACTAGATATCCACATACAGAAGTATAAAGTTGTACCCCTACCTCATACCATATATCTAAATTAACTCAGAATGGATCAATTACCTAAATATAATATCTAAAAGAATAAAACTCTTAGAAGAAAATATAGGTGAAAATCTACAGGACCTTATATTAGGCAATGGTTTCTTAGATATGACATCAAAAGCACAAGCAACAAAAGAAAAAACAGATATATTGGACTTAATCAAAACAGAATAATTTTGTGCATCAAAGGACTTTATTAAGAAAGTGAAAAGACAACTGTATTAGTCAGCCAAAGGGGTGCTAATGTGAAATACCAAAAATGGGTTGGTCTTTATAAAGGGTATTTATTTGGGGTAGAAGTCCACAGATACCAGGCCATAAAGCATTCAGTTTCTTCTCTCACCACAGTCCATTGCCACATGTTAGAGCAAGACAGCTGCCAGCGTTTGCCAGGGTTCAGGCTTCTGGGGTTCCTC